>CAWTZC010001012.1:0-25000 GCA_963919715.1 Microtus obscurus | reverse complement strand
GGTCAGCATGTGACAGGTTGGGCTGGAGATACTGAGAACTGGGGTTCACCCAGGGGAGCCCTCAATGCAAGAGGGCTCATTCCCATGAAGAGGGAGGGAGGGAGGGAGGGAGGGAAGGAGATGAATGGCTATGGAGAGACCACTCACAGATATGAAAAATCATTTCCTAAAAATCAAATTTCTCAGTCAGTATGCAACTGCTGTGGTGCTTCTTTTAGATAGAGCAACACACACACGCACACAAACAAACAAAAACTGATTCTTTGATCTAGAGCCACAGTGCACATGCCATGGGAAAGGGGACACGGCCAACTTGAAACACAATATTCATCAGAGCATGAGAAGAGTGTAAAAAGGACACAAAAGGAGAGATAATTGTGGTCCTTCCTTCCTTCCTTCCTTCCTTCCCTCAGGAAATGACTGACAGATGAGACTTTGTCCAAGCAGGCTATGAAATACCAGACTTGAGTTTCCCCCTCTGTGGGTATTAGTTAATCAGTCAGTCCTCCCTCCCTTCTTTCTGTAGGAAGGTGGTGCATGTCTCTCAGAAGTTACCTGGTTTCCTCCTCTGCACAAAGTGACCCAGGGGAAAGCTTTCTAAGCCTTATTCAGAGCTATAGAGGATGCACCGTGACTTCAGAGACCTCAGGGAGTATAGGGGTGGGTGCTTGATGCTTGCTTCAGACTCATGTCATTGAACATAGTCTGGATTCACAAACATTCACAACACAGAACCATCATCACTTACTAACAGCCCAGGACACTCAGAGCTAACAAGAAATTGCAGTCTCAGCCGGGCTGTGGTGTGTGGGGGTGGGTGCATGCCTTTAATCTCTGCTCACACACAGATCTCTCTCTGTGTGTGAGTTCAAGGGTGGCCTGATTTACAGAGTGAGTTTTAGGACAGCCCAAGATATACAAAGAAACCCTTTCTTGAAAATCAAAACAGCAAAGAGAAAGAATAAAAAGTCCAAAAGAAAGGAAAAAGACAAAAGAAGAAAAAAGAAAAAAAAATTGCAGTCTCTTCCCACTCTCTCATCATCCACTGGCTCTTAAAGAGCTCTCAGGCTGAACTGGAGACCAGGGTGTCATTCATAAAAAACTGGGAAGCCTGAAACCTTAGGGGGTCACAGGAGGACTGACTGACTGACTGACTGACTACAGCACTTGATGCCTCAACCAACCCTGCTAACGGCTTTGGTAGAGCAGTACTCTCCCCTTTCTCTATTGTTACTGCTACACAACGAAAAGGAAGGACTTGGGGAGGGATGATGTGCAGTGCGGGTATTGAAATCTCACTGACTCCTTGTCAATTCCCGACTTGGTCAAATCAACTATCGTGAATCTTTGATGTGGATTGGCCCTTTAGGAACTCAGACAGCCCTACCTATTGCACCCCAGAAACCTCCCAGTTCTTGAGCCCTAGCCCTGGAAGTCTCAAAGCCATATCACATCCAGAAATCTCTCTCTAGTCCCTGCTAGTGGTGAACTCACTTCGTCTTCCCCAGGACCACTAATGATTTCTCCACGTTTTCCTGTGAGATCTGGGGCCAGCTTTCTTCTTCCTCCCTCTGGCCTCTCCACGATCTCTCTCCATTCTCTAGACAACTTTGTCTAGAAGCGAGTCTTATAGGCACCGAAAGAGTGTGTCTTGGGCCGGGCAGGCAGTTGGCGTTTCTAGGACACGAGTGACATCACAAAATTCCGAGAGCTCTCCGGGATACCGTAGAATTTCCAGAGAAGGGACTGCTGATGTCGTGGTGTGAGGCGTGCACGGCCTTTACCTCCTTGCTAATATTTCTCCCCGAACTGACCTGAGGTTTCCTTTCCGGGAGTCAGTCTCTCCTGCGACACAGAGGGAGCCAGCCGTTCAGGATCTCCTCCTTCCAAAACCAGAAATTTCTCTCTGCTTCATTAAAATCTTTCACTCACTACTTCCTTCACCCATGGGGAGTTAGTTAGTTGAACACTCACTTTTTTCATGAATGACCCTTCCTCCCTCTCTTGAACAGATAGATATTCATACTCAGTAATATGAGAAATTAGGCCAGGAGGATACGGAGGATGAGGGTTGAGTCCTTTGAAGTGAACGAGCACTTAGGGAAGGCTAAACTTAAGGGAACTTGACTCTGAGTGGCAAGAGATGAATAATAGCTGCTGCTGCCAAGGCACAGATGCAGGCATCGGGCTGAGGCACCAACTGGGCTCTCGGTATCCTCCTGCATCGTCAGAGCTGTGTGGGAAACTCAACCCAAAGGAGGTGCCGTGTTCAAAGGGAGAGGGCATTTTCTAGGACAGCACTGTTTTCTTTTTCCTTTCTTTCTTTCTTTCTTTCTTTCTTTCTTTCTTTCTTTCTTTCTTTCTTTCTTTCTTTCTTTCTTCCTGTCCTGGAACTACCTCTTTTTTTGGGGGGAGGGGAGGGGTTTCGAGACAGGGTTTCTCTGTGGCTTTGGAGCCAGCCTGTCCTGGAGCTAGCTCTTCTAGATCAGGCAGGCCTCAAACTCACAGACACCACCGGCCTGCCTCTGCCTGACTCCCTGAGTGGAGTGCTGGGATTAAAGGCGTGAGCCACCACCGCCAGGGCCGGCCAATTTTTTTTTTTTTTTTTTTGACTCAGACAAAACTTCACCCAAAATATCTTACAGGGTTGGAGGTCATTAAGTTACTTAGTCTAATGCTGTTGGAGACTGTGTTGGGCTGAGATAGAGTATAAGGTTGATGGTGAGTTATTTTTGAGAAGATTGCGTGCTAGCTTCTCATTAAGTCTCATTCTAAAGCGGTCAACTTTAAAATGAAATCCTTAAAATGCATTCTCTATGGCTAGGAACACACAAGGCATCCATCATTCCTTGACATATGTCAGAGCGCAGCAGCTCTGATGTCCCTGTCACTCTGGGGATGCGGCACTTCTGAATTAACTTTCCCAGCCTACTTTCTTAGGGTGCAGTCTCATTTTTAATCAACATTTGGAGCAGGGTATTTCAATTTTTTTTTTTTTTTTTTTTTTTTTTTTTGTTTAGACAGGGTTTCTCTGTGGTTTTGGAGCCTGTCCTGGAACTAGCTCTTGTAGACCAGGCTGGTCTCCAACTCACAGAGATCCGCCTGCGGTATTTCAATTTTAAAAACACATTCTAAAACCTTAAAACCATGACTCTTATATTCCTGGGTTGTTGTTGTTTCTACAGTGGTGATTTTGCTTAAATTATTTCATGGGTGAAGAGTCTTGTTATTTTAGTATAAGAGTGTGTCTATGAAATTTGTGGTATTTGTGTACATGTTCTGAGGAGGACAGATCCCCTGGAGCTAGAGTTACAGGCAGCTGTGATCTACCTGCTGTAGCTATCTACTGCTAGGGAGTGAAGGAAGGAACAAGAACCCTGATCTACTGAGGCGTGTCTGTCTCCCTGAGGGCCCAGCAAAAGGTCTTAGGTCAGAACATACATCTGTTTCCTGAGTTGAAGCTTTAGCTGTTGTTTGTCCTCTGAGGAGAGTGTCAGGCAGGCTCTGTGTGCAGCTGAGCTTTTTTTTTTTTTTTTCCCAGTGGGCCGGGCTGGGACCACACCTGCTTCCAAGAATTTTGCTTATTCCATGTAGCCTGTGGTGGGATAACTCTGTCCTTCCGCAAACGGGAGGACCTGGGATGACTTCTGTTTGGTCTTCATTGTGAACGACAGCATCTAGATTCATCCTTTTGCTTTCAAAGCAAGAGGGTTTATTGGATGTTTCTCTGGGGGTCAGAGAGGCAGGATTTCAGGCAACAGAACCAAGAAACAAATCATACTCCAGAGTCGAATCGTACTCCAGAGATGAGATGACACCACTGACATGAGCATGTTTGGTCTCAGTCCTCTGTAAGGTAGTAGTGCCATCCCTAGGCGTGTGACCTTGGTTGGGCCGCGCCTCTCTTTGTGGTTGCAAACCCTTCCCTAGGGATTTTGCTTCCCTAGGGCTTTCCTTGATAATGGATTTTCAGACCCTAACCCAAGTAGTAGGTGGGGGAACAAACCTACCTACCTACCTACCTACCTAGATGTATGTGGCTCAAATGTGTGAAATTATCTGTTAAGGTTTCTGGTGCCCAAATGAGTCTTCAGTGTACCCAAGAATCCCAAGCTTTTAATCACCCCCAACTCCTTCTTGCTGACTCCCATCATGCCAACATTATTGCCTAGAACTGCAGTCTGGTCGTCAGGAAACACTGGCCTACACCAGTAGAAAGGATCCAAATTGGGTTTTATTGAATCTGTAGTCACCTCATACAACAACCGAAAAGCTAGAAAGTTAAGTTGTAAATCATAGCCCCACACAGATGATACGAGCACATCAGTTCTAACAGCGTCTTGTTCCAGGAAGTCTATATAGCCACAGACTACAGAGGATTCTCTTTTTTTTTTAATTTTTTTTAATTTATTGAGCTCTACATTTTTTCTTTGCTCCCTTCGCTGCATCTCCCCTCCCTCCACCAACCCTCCCCCAAGGTCCCCATGCTGCCAATTTACTCAGGAGATCTTGTCTTTTTCTGCTTTCTACTTCCCATGTAGCTTAGATCTATGTAAGTCTCTCTTGGTGTCCACATTGTTGCCTAAGTTCCGGGATTGTGGTTTGTAGGCTGGTTTTCTTTGCTTTATTGTTTAAAAACCACCTATGAGTGAGTACATGTGTGATCATTGTCTTTCTGGGTCTGTCTGGGTTACCTCACTCAAAATAATGTTTTCTAGCTCCATCTATTTTCATGCAAAATTCAAGATGTGTTTTTGTTCTTTTGGTTGTTTTTTTTTTCCTGCTGTGTAGTACTCCATTGTGTACCCCACATTTTTTTTTCTTATCCGTTCTTCGATCGAGGGGCATTTAGGTTGTTTCTAGGTTCTGGCTATGACAAACAAAGCTGCTGTGAACAGAGTTGAGCACGTGCCCTTGTGGCACGATTGAGCATCCTGTGGACATATACCCAACAGTGGTTACGACTGGGTCTCGAGGAAGGTTGTTTCCTACTTTTCTGAGAAATCACCACACCGATGTCCAAGGGGGATGTACCAGCTCGCGTTCCCACCAGCAATGCAGGAGTGCTCTCTCTTCCCCACCACCTCTCCAGCACAAGTGGTCATTGGTGTTTTTGATCTTGGCCATCCTTACCGGTATAAGATGGAATCTCAGAGTTGTTTTGATTTGCATTTCTCCGATGGCTAAGGATGTTGGACATTTCCTTAAGTGTCTTTCAGCCATTTTATTTTATTTTATTTATTTTAAATATTTATTTATTTATTACGTATACAATGTTCTGTCTGTGTGTATTCCTGAAGGCAGAAGAGGGCACCAGACCTCATTACAGATGGTTGTGAGCCACCATGTGGTTGCTGGGAATTGAACTCAGGACCTTTGGAATAGCAGGCAATGCTCTTAACCACTGAGCCATCTCTCCAGCCCCCTTTCAGCCATTTTAGATTCCTCCGTTGAGAGTTCTCTGTTTAGGTCTGTACTCCATTTTGTGCATTGGATTATTTGTTCTTGAGATGACCAATGCCTTGAGTTCTTTGAATATATATATATTTTTGGAGATCAGGCCTCTGTCTGATGTGGGGTTAGTGAAGATCTTTTCCCATTCTGTAAGGCCGTCGTTTTGTCTCGTTGACCGTGTCCTTTCTTTGCTTTTCAGGTTTAGGAAGTCCCGTTAGTATATTAATTGTTTCTCCTCAGTGTCCATGCTGCTGCTGGGGTTCTATTTAGGAAGTGGTTCCCTGTGGCAACGCGTTCAAGTGTACTTCCCACTTTCTCTTCTATAAGGTTCAGTGTGGCTGGCTTTATGTTGAGGTCTTTGATCCATTTGGACTCGAGTGGGTCTATTTTCATTTTTCTACGTGTTGATATCCAGTTACGCCAGCACCACTTGTTAAATATGCTTTCTTTTTCCTATTGGATAGTTTTGGCTCCTTTAGCAAAGATCAGGTGTTCGAAGATGTGTGGATCGATATCTGGGTCTTCTATTTGGTTCCATTGGTCCTCCTGTCCGTTCTTATGCCAGGACCAGGCTGTTTTCAGAACTGTAGCTTACAGAATGTTCTTTCAGGTGGGGCACAGAAGAGGTTAACTACGGTACCTTAGTTCTTCTGCTTTTCTAGCAGATCGGAGCCCAGCTGACAGGAATCCAGTAGAGATGGTGTCAAGGTTCACACGGACACTAACAGCTATAACTTGAGCAGGATTTGTGATTCACATGAAATTTGCAACGAATTAATTGCTGCAAATCTGTGACACTCAAACTTGCTCAGGCTCAGTATCTGATTACTGGCTTCAGGATTTTTTTGTTTTGTTTTGTTTTGTTTTGTTTTGTTTTTCCACGAGACAGGGTTTCCCTGTAGCTGAAGTTTAATGGCCTGGTGTTTTTGTGACAACTTCTCCATTTCTTTATCCCTAAGGGAAAAGAAATATAATCACTAAATACTTCTTAAAAAGCATTCTTCCTTGAAATATATAGACCACTTGACAGAACGGGAATACAAAATCCTTATCAAACCACTTTAAGATTCAATTGAACAGAAAACTTGTTGTTCTGTACTGAAGCTCTGAGGTCCCATCTTATGAATAGGCTGTTTAGGACCAACTTGAAGACATCTGGAAAGAAGACTCGCTTCCAAGTTTTAGCACTTTGTAGATAACACATTTAAGCATAAGGGTACCTACCCATTTTCTCATTCAAGTAACGTTCTCATCATTCAGTGATTTCTCCTCCCTTTTTCTTGTGGGGAGTGGCATGATTAGACCAGGAAAAGAAAGATGTGTCTGGCAAGTCAATGCCCGCTCAGAGTCCCCCACACATTTGAGGACAGAACAGAGAAACATGATCGTCCAGGAGGTGGGTGGGGGGGGGGGATTCTGCTGAATGAAATTAGAGTTATGGATGGCTGCCAGCTATCTCTTGGCTTCTGTAAGTACAGGAACTCAACAAAGACAGAGATGTGCCAGACAGGAGGTTTTGTTAAAAATCTGAACTGAACTGGCTATTACGTATTAGTGTTTTCAGAGTTATGTCTGAGGAACCTTCTACTTAAATGAAATAAAACCAAATCCTTTCAAACATCCAGGTGTCCTCTGAGGGGGCACTGAAAAAAAAAAAAAGATAAGAGGGATTTTAGTTGTTCCAAAAACCCTCAGGAGCAAAACTTCCCCAGGAGAATAGCAAGAGTTCATTGGGCAACTGTCTGTCTCCTGTTGCATCTTTTCAAGTTTTTCTCACTTGAGATTAGATGGTGTCAGCCATAAGATTTTCATCTTTTACGCTCACGTGAGATTCTAGCCTTTTTCTTTTTTTTAATTGAGAGATGGACACATGTTCCCTCCCTCTAGTTCTATTGGCTGTACAGCTTTGACTAAGAAAGCGGGTTGGATTTCATCAAAGAATTTCTCTCCATTTTATATTTCACCCACCTTTGATTGCTATTAAGTGCCATCTTGTTGGTTTGTGGTGTTTCAGGAACACTTTCCTAATTCTTCTGGTTTTGTTTTTTTTTGTTTGTTTGTTTGTTTGATTTTGTGTGAGAAAGGGTTTGTCTAGGGAAACAGTCCTGGAATGTCCTGGGTAGGTGAGGCTGGCCTTGAACTCACTGACATCCTCCTACCTCTCTGTCATTTCTTCCTACTTGGTTTGTGTTTGGTTGCTGTTTTGAGTTTTCAGATCTCCTGAAAAAAAAGATCATGACCATTTATGTCTGCAGTCCTGATTCCCCCACAGACTTCTCTCTGCAGACCCAATGCCCCCACAGACCTCTGTTTGCAGACCCGATGACAGCACAGACCTCTGTCTGCAGACCCGATGCCCCCACAGACATCTGTCTGCAGACCCGATGCCCACAGCAGCCCTCTGTGTGCAGACTCGATGTCCCCACAGACCTCTGTCTGCAGACCCAATGTCGAAACAGACCTCTGCCTGCAGAACCGATGCCCCCACACACCTCTGTGCAGACCCGATGACAGGACAGACCTCTGTCTGAGGACGCGATGCCCCCACAGACTTCTGTCTGCAGATCTGATGCCCCCAGCGGACCTCTGTGTGCACACCCGATGAGAGCACAGACCTCTGTCTGCAGACCCGATGCCCCCAAGACGTCTGTCTGCACACCCGATGCCCACAGCGGCCCTCTGTGTGCAGACTCGATGACAGCACAGAGCTCTGTCTGCAGACCCGATACCCCCACAGACGTCTGTGTGCAGACCCGATGACAGCACAGACCTCTGTTTGCAGACCTGATGACCGCACAGACCTCTGTCTGAAGACCCGAAGCCCCAACAGACGTCTGTCTGCAGATCTGATGCCTCCAGCGGACCTCTGTGTGAAGACCTGATGCCACCACAGAACTCTCTCTGCAGACACGATGCCCCCACAGACCTCTATCTGCAGAACCAATGCCCCAGCGGACCTCTGTCTGCATACCCGATGCTCCCACAGACCTCTGTCTGCAGAACCGATGCCCCCACAGACCTATGTGTGCAGACCCGATGACAGCACAGACCTCTGTCTGCAGACCCGATGCCACCAGAGACATCGGTCTGCAGACGCGATGCCCCCAGTTGACCTCTCTGTGTATACCCGATGACAGCACAGACCTCTATCTGCAGATGCGAAGCCCAGACAGAAGTCTGTCTGCAGACCCAATGCCCCCAGCACACCTCTGTGTGCAGACCCGATGACAGCACAGACCTCTGTCTGCAGACCCGAAGCCCAGTCAGATGTCTGTCTGCAGACTCGATGATAGCACAGACCTCTGTTTGCAGACCTAATGACCGCACAGGCCTCTGTCTGAAGACCCGATGCCCCAACAGACATCTGTCTGCAGATCTGATGCCTCCAGCGGACCTCTGTGTGCAGACCTGATGTCCCCACAGAACTCTCTCTGCAGACACGATGCCCCCACAGACCTCTATCTGCAGAACCAATGCCCCAGCGGACCTCTGTCTGCATACCCAATGCTCCCACAGACCTCTGTCTGCAGAACCGATGCCCCCACAGACCTCTGTCTGCAGATGCGATGCCCCCAGTGGACCTCTCTGTGTAGACCCGATGACAGCACAGACCTCTATCTGCAGACGCGAAGCCCAGACAGAAGTCTGTCTGCAGACCCAATGCCCCCAGCACACCTCTGTGTGCAGACCCGATGACAGCACAGACCTCTGTCTGCAGACCTGAAGCCCAGTCAGATGTCTGTCTGTAGACCCGATGCCCCCAGCAGACCTCTGCCTGCAGACCTTATGCCCCCACAGAACTCTCTCTGCAGACACGATGCTCCACAGACCTCTGTCTGCAGAACCAATGCCCAGCAAACCTCTGTCTGCAGACCCGATGCTCTCAAAGACCTCTGTCTGCAGACCCGATGCCCCCATAGACCTCTGTCATCAGACCCATTGCCCCCAGCACACCTCTGTGTGCAGACCCGATGACAGCACAGACCTCTGTCTGCAGACCTGAAGCCCAGTCAGATGTCTGTCTGTAGACCTGATGCCCCCAGAAGACCTCTGCCTGCAGACCTTATGCCCCCACAGAACTCTCTCTGCAGACACGATGCCCCACAGACCTCTGTCTGCAGAACCAATGCCCAGCAAACCTCTGTCTGCAGATGCGATGCCCCCACAGACCTCTGTCTTCAGACCCATTGCCTTCAGCAGACCTCTGTGTACAGACCCTATGACAGCACAGACATCTGTCTGCAGACCCGATGCCCACAGCAGCCCTCTGTGTGCAGACTCGATGATAGCACAGACCTCTGTTTGCAGACCTGATGACCGCACAGACCTCTGTCTGCAGACCCGATGCTCTCACAGACGTCGGTCTGCAGACCCGATGCCCCCAGCGGACCTCTGTGTGCAGACCCGATGTTCCCAAAGACCTCTGTGTGCAGACCCTATGACAACACAGACCTTTGTCTGAGGACCCGATGCCCCCACAGACGTCTGTCTGCAGACCCAATGCCCCCACAGACGTCTATCTGCAGACCCGATGCCCCCAGCGGACCTCTGTATGCACACCCGATGACAGCACAGACCTTTGTCTGCAGACCCGATGCCGCCACAGACGTCTGTCTTTGGACCCGATGCCCACAGCGGACCTCACTGTGTATACCCGATGACCCCACACACCTCTGTCTTGCAGACCCAATGCCTCCTTCTTACCTCTGTGTTCAGACCCAATGAAAGCACAGACTTCTGTCTGCAGACCCCATGCCCCAACAGACCTCTGTCTGCAGAACCGATGCCCCCACAGAACTATCTCTTCAGAACGGATGCCCCCCAGACCTCTGTATGCAGACCTGATGCCCACACAGACCTCTGTCTGCAGACCTGATGCCCCCCCAGAAGACTTCTGCCTGCAGACCTTATGCCCCCACAGAACTCTCTCTGCAGACACGATGCCCCACAGACCTCTGTCTGCAGAACCGATCCCCCCACAGACCTCTGTCTGCAGTCCTGATTGCCCCACAGACATCTCTCTGCAGACCAGATGCCCCCACAGACCTCTGTGTACAGACCCTATGACAGCACAGACATCTGTCTGCAGACCCGATGCCCACAGCAGCCCTCTGTGTGCAGACTCGATGATAGCACAGACCTCTGTTTGCAGACCTGATGACCGCACAGACCTCTGTCTGCAGACCCGATGCCCCCAGCGGACCTCTGTGTGCAGACCCGATGTTCCCAAAGACCTCTGTGTGCAGACCCTATGACAACACAGACCTTTGTCTGAGGACCCGATGCCCCCACAGACGTCTGTCTGCAGACCCGATGCCCCCAGAGACCTCTGTCTGCAGACCCGATGCCGCCACAGACGTCTGTCTTTGGACCCGATGCCCACAGCGGACCTCACTGTGTATACCCGATGACCCCACACACCTCTGTCTGCAGACCCAATGCCTCCTTCTTACCTCTGTGTTCAGACCCAATGAAAGCACAGACTTCTGTCTGCAGACCCCATGCCCCAACAGACCTCTGTCTGCAGAACCGATGCCCCCACAGAACTATCTCTTCAGAACGGATGCCCCCCAGACCTCTGTCTGCAGACCTGATGCCCCCACAGAAACCTCTCTGCAGAACTGATGCCCCCACAAACATTTGTTTGCAGACCCGATGCACCAACAGACCTCTGTCTTCAGAACCGATCCCCCCACAGACCTCTGTCTGCAGTCCTGATTGCCCCACAGACATCTCTCTGCAGACCCGATGCCCCCACAGACCTCTGTGTGCAGACCCGATGACAGCACAGACCTCTGTCTGCAGACCTGATATCGAAACAGACCTCTGTCTGCAGAACCGATGCCCCCACACACCTCTGTGCAGACCCGATGACAGGACAGACCTCTGTCTGAGGACGCGATGCCCCCACAGACTTCTTTTTTTTTTTCTGGTTTTTCAAGACAAGGTTTCTCTGTGGCTTTGGAGCCTGTCCTGGAACTCCCTTGTAGACCAGGCTGGTCTCGAACTCACAGAGATCCGCCTACCTCTGCCTCCCGAGTGCTGGGATTAAAGGCGTGCGCCACCACCGCCCGGCTGCCCCACAGACTTCTGTCTGCAGATCTGATGCCCCCAGCGGACCTCTGTGTGCACACCTGATGAGAGCACAGACCTCTGTCTGCAGACCCGATGCCCCCACAGACGTCTGTCTGCAGACCCGATGCCCACAGCGGCCCTCTGTGTGCAGACTCGATGACAGCACAGAGCTCTGTCTGCAGACCCGATGCCCTCACAGACGTCTGTGTGCAGACCCGATGACAGCACAGACCTCTTTCTGAGGACCCGATGCCCCCTCAGACATCTGTCTGCAGACCCGATGCCCACAGCGGACCTCTGTGTGCGGACCCTATGACAGCACAGACCTCTGTGTGCCGACCCGATGCCCCACTGACCTCTAAGTGCAGACCCGATGACAGCACAGACCTCTGTTTGCAGACCTGATGACCGCACAGACCTCTGTCTGAAGACCCGATGCCCCAACAGACGTCTGTCTGCAGATCTGATGCCTCCAGCAGACCTCTGTGTGCAGACCTGATGCCCCACAGAACTCTCTCTGCAGACACAATGCCCCCACAGACCTCTATCTGCAGAACCAATGCCCCAGCACCCGATGCTCCCACAGACCTCTCTCTGCAGACCCGATTCCCCTACAGACATATGTGTGCAGACCCGATGTCAGCACAGACCTCTGTCTCCAGACCCGATGCCCACAGAGACGTCAGTCTGCAGACCTGATGCCTTCAGTGGACCTCTCTGTGCAGAACCGATGACAGCACAAACCTCTGTCTGCAGACCCGAAGCCCAGACAGACGTCTGTCTGCAGACGCGATGACAGCACAGACCTCCGTCTGCAGACCCGATGACCGCAGTGGACCTCTGTCTGCAGAACCGATGCCCCAACAGACGTCTGTTTGCAGACCCGATGCCGCCACAGACCTCTGTGTGCAGACCCGATGCCCCCACAGATATCTGTCTGCAGAACCGAAGCCCTCAGCGGACCTCTGTTTGCAGACCCGATGCCGCCACAGACCTCTGTGTGCAGACCCTATGCCCCCACAGACATCTGTCTGCAGAAGCGATGCCCCCACAGACATCTGTTTGAAGACCCGATGCTGCCACAGACCTCTGTGTGCAGACCCGATGCCCCCACAGACATCTGTATGCACAACCGATGCCCTCAGCGGACCTCTGTGTGCAGACCCGATGGACCCAGAGACCTCTGTGTGCAGACCCGAAGCACCCACAGACCTCTGTGTGCAGACCCGATGACATCACAGACCTCTGTCTGCAGACCCGATGACAGCACAGACCTCTGTCTGCAGACCCGATGCCCAGACACACGTCTGTCTGCAGACCCGATGCCTCCAGAGGACCTCTGTATGCAGACCCGATGACAGCACAGACCTCTGTGTGCAGACCTGATGCCCCCACAGACCTCTAAGTGCAGACCTGATGACAGCCCAGACCTCTGTCTGCAGACCTGAGGCTCCCAGCGGATCTCTGTTTGAAGACCAGATGCCCCAACAGACATCTGTCTGCAGACCCGATGCCTCCAGCGGACCTCTGTATGCAGACCCGATGACAGCACAGACCTCTGTGTGCAGATCCGATGCCCCCACAGACATTTGTCTGCAGAACCGAAGCCCCCAGCGGACCGCTGTGTGCAGACCCGATAACAGCACAAACCTCTGTCTGCAGGCCCGATGCCCCCACAGACGTCTTTCTTCAAACCCGATGCCCCCAGCGGACCTCTGTGTACAGAACCGATGGACCCACAGACCTCTGTGTGCAGACCTGATGCCCCACAGACTCTGTCTGCATACCCGATGCCCCCATAGACCTCTGTCTGCAGACCCGATGCCTCCACAGACCACTGTCTGCAGAACTGATGCCCCCACAGATCCTCTGTCTGCAGACGCGATGCCCCCAGCGGACCTCTGTCTGCAGTCCCGATGCCCCCACAGACAACTGTCTGCAGACCTGATGCCCCCACAGACCGCTTTCTGCAGAACTGATTCCTCCAAAGACCTCTGTCTGCAGACCTGATGCCCCCACAGACCTCTCTCTGCAGACCTGATGCTTCCCAGTGCAGGGAGCCAGTACATGTGGCCGCCATTACAAGATGGCGCTGGGCCCCTGCAGGCTTGGAGTAAACTACTCCATATAAGGTCTTAGACAGAATCACCACCTCGGGCATGCTCAGTGTCCTCAGTGTGCCGGACCTATCAGGGAGCTTGGAGTGGCTGCTGAGACACTTTGACCAATAGGAGCCTGCACGTACCCCAGTCCCCCAAAAAAGCAGCTGCAGATCAGAGTTCGGGGCCCCTCGCTTCCTGCTCTCCCTTCAACCAAGAGGCTCCAATAAAGCGTGATTTGGGAAGAATCCTCGTCTGGTGGCTGTTCTTTCCTGCTGGTCAGGGAGTTCGCCGCACCCCAGGCCTCTGTCTGCAGACCCGATGCCAACACAGACTTCTTTCTGCAGACCCGATGCCCCCATAGACCTATGTTTGGAGACCCGATGCTCCCGATGCCCCCAGCGGACCTCTGTATGCAGACCCAATGCCCCCACAGACCTCTGTCTGCAGATCTGATGCCCCACGGACTCTGTCTGCAGTCCTGATACTCCCACAGACACCTGTCTGTAGACCCGATGCCCCCACAGACCTCTGTTTACAGAAACGATGCCCCTGCAACCTCTGTCTGCAGTCCCGATTCCTCCGCAGACCTCTGTCTGCAGAGTTGATGAACCCAAAGACCGCTGTCTGCAGACCCAATGCCCCCTCAGTCATCTGCCTGCAGACCCTATGCCCGAAAAGACCTCTGTTTGCAGACCCGATGACCTGCAACCTCTGTCTGCAGACCCGATGCCCCCACAGACTTCTGTTTGCAGACCCGATGCCCCGGCAAACTCTGTCTGCAGAACTGATGTCCCACACTCTCTGTCTGGAGACACGATGCCCCCACAGAACTCTGTCTGCAGACCCGTTGACAGCACAGACCTTTGTCTGCAGACCCGATGCCCCAAAAGACCTCTGTCTGCAGAACTGATGCCACCACAGACCTCTGTGTGAAGACCCAATGACAGCACAGACCTCGGTCTGCAGATGCGATGCCCCCACAGACCTCTGTGTGCAGACCCAATGACAGCACAGACCTCTGTCTGCACACCCGGTGCCCCTACAGACCTCTGTCTGCAGAACCGATGCCCCTCAGACCTCGGTCTTCAGCCCGGATGACAGCACAGACCTCTGTCTGCAGACCTGATGCCCCCACAGTCGTCTGTATGCAGAACCGATGCCCTCAGTGGACCTCTGTGTGCAGACCCAATGCCCCCACAGACCTCTATGTACAGACCTCATGACCCCACAGACCTCTCTGTGCAGACCCAATGAAAGCACAGACATCTGTCTGCAGACCCGATGCACGCACAGACCTCTGACTGCAGACCCGTTGCACCCAGCGGACCTCTGTGTGCAGACCCGATAACAGCACAGAGCTCTGTCAGCAGACCCGATGCCCCACAGACCTCTGTCTTCAGACCCATTGCCCCCAGCGGACGTTTGTGTACAGACCCGATGCAGCACAGACCTCTGTCTGCAGACCCGATGCCCCCAGCGGACCTATCTGTGCAGACCCGATGACAGCACAGACCTTTGTCTGCAGACCCAATGCTCCCACAGACCTCTGTCTGCAGACCCGATGCCCCCAGCGGACCTCTGTCTGCAACCCGACACCCCCACAGACCTCTGTCTGCAGACCCGATTACAGCACAGACCTCTATTTGCAGACTAGATGACCCCACAGACATCTGTCTGCAGACCCGATGTCCCCAGACACCTCTGTGTGCAGAACCGTTGACAGCACAGACTTCTGTCTGCAGACCCGATGCCCCCACAGACCTCTGTCTGCAGACTCGATGCTCCCACAGACCTATGTCTGCAGACCCGTTGCCCCCACAGACCTCTGTGTACAGACCCGATGAGAGCACAGACCTCTGTCTGCAGAACGATGCCCACACAGGACCTCTGTCTACAGACCCGATGCCCCCACAGACGTCTGTCTGCAGACCCGATGCCCCTAGCGGACCTCTTTCTGCACACCCGATGACAGCACAGACCTCTGTCTGCAGAACCGATGCCCCCACAGACCTCTGTCTGCAGCCCCGTTGCCAACACAGACTTCTGTGTGCAGAGCCGATGCCCCCAAAGACCTCTGTCTGCAGAACCGATGCCCCCACAGACCTCTCTCTGCAGACCCGCTGACAGCACAGACCTCCGTCTGCAGACCCAATGACCGCAGTGGACCTCTGTCTGCAGAACCGATGCCCCCACAGACGTCTGTTTGCAGACCCGATGCCGCCACAAACCTCTGTGTGCAGACCCGATGAAAGCACAGACCTATGTCTGCATATCCGACGCCCCCACAGAACTCTGTCTGCAGACCCGATGCCCCCAGTAGACCTCTGTCTGCAGACCGGATGCCCCCACAGACCTCAGTCTGCAGACCCGTTGCCTTCTCAGACCTCTGTCTGCAGATCTGATGCCCCCACAGACCTCTATTTGCAGAACTGATGCCCCCACAGAACTCTCTCTGCAGACCTGACGCCCCACAGACTCTGTCTGCATAACCGATGCCCCCACAGAAGTCTGTTTGCAGACCCGATGCCCCAACAGACCTCTCTGTGCAGACAGGATGAAAGCACAGAACTCTGCCTGCATATCCGATGCTCTCACAGACCACTGTCTGCAGACCCGATGCCCCCAGTGGAACTCTGCTGCAGACCGGATGCCCTCACAGACCTCTATCTGCAGACGCGATGCCTCCTTAGACCTCTTTCTGCAGGTCTGATGCCCCCACAGACCTCTCTCTGCAGATCTGATGCCACCCACAGAACTCTCTCTGCAGACCAGATGCCCCACAGACTCTGTCTGCAGACCCGATGCTCCCACAGACCTCTGTCTGCAGACCCGATGCCAGCACCGACCTCTGTCTTCAGACCTGATGCCCCCACAGACCTCTGTCTGCAGACCCGATGCCCCATAGACCTCTGTCTGCAGACCCGATGCCCCCAGAAGACGTGTGTCTGCCGACCTGATGCCCCCAAAGACTTCTGTCTGCAGACCTGATGCCCCCATAGACCTCTGTATGCAGAATCGAAGCCCCCACAGACCTCGGTCTGCAGACCCGATGCCCCCACAGACCTCTGTCTCCAGACCCGATACCACCAGTGGACCTCTGTCTGCATACCCGATGCGTCCCCGCAGACCTCTGTCTCCAGACCCGATGCCCCCATTGACCTCTGTCTGCAGCCCTGATGCCAACAGCGGTCGTCTGTCTGCCGACCCGATGCCCCCACTTACCTCTGTCTGCAGACAAGATGCCCGCAGCGGACATCTGTATGCAAACCTGATGCCTCCACAGACCTCTGTCTGCAGACCCAATGTCCCCAACGGAGACCCAATGTCCCCACCGGAGCTCTGTCTGCAGACCCGATGCCCCCACCTACCTCTGTCTGCAGAACCGAAGCCCACAGCGGACCTCTGTCTGCAGACCCGATGCCCACAGCAGACCTCTGTCTGCAGACCTGATGCCCCTACAGACCTCTGTCTGCAGAACCAAGGTCCGCAGAGACCTCTGTCACCAGACCCGATGCCCCCACAGACCTCTGTCTGCAGACTCGATGTCCCTACAGAACTCTGTCTGCAGACGTGAAGCCCCCAGTGGACCTCCGTCTGCAGACACGATGCCCACAGCGGACCTTTGTCTGCTGACACGATGCCCCTACGGACATCTGTCTGCAGACCTGATGCCTCCACAGACTACTGTCTGCAGACCCGATGCCCGCAGATACCTCTGTCTGGAGACCCGAAGCACCCAGAGACCTCTGTCTGTGGACCCGATGCCCCCTGAGACCTTTTTCTGCAGACTCAATGCCCCCAGAGACCTCTGTCTGCAGACCCGATGCCCACAGAGGACCTCTGTCTGCAGACCCGATGCCCCCACAGACCTCTGTCTGCAGACCTGAAGACCCCAGAGGACCTCTGTCTGCAGACCCGATGTCCCCAACGAAATTCTGTCTGCAGACCCCATTGCCCCCACGGACCTCTGTCTGCAGACCCGATGCCTCCACAGACCTCTGTCTGCAGACCCGATGCCTTCACAGACCTCTGTCTGCAGAACCAAGGCCCGCAGAGACCTCTGTCACCAGACCCGATGCCCCCACAGACCTCTGTCTGCAGACTCGATGTCCCTACAGACCTCTGTCTGCAGACCTGAAGCCCCCAGTGGACCTCCGTCTGCAGACTCGATG
This sequence comes from Microtus obscurus, assembly GCA_963919715.1. Taxonomy (NCBI): domain Eukaryota; kingdom Metazoa; phylum Chordata; class Mammalia; order Rodentia; family Cricetidae; genus Microtus; species Microtus obscurus. The sequence continues at coordinate 7,197 of CAWTZC010001012.1, read as the reverse complement.
CCACCATCGGACCTCTGTCTGCAGACCCGATGCCCCCAAGAACATCTGTCTGCAGACCTGATGCCTCCACAGACCTCTGTCTGCAGACCCGATGCCCCCAGATACATCTCTCTGCGGACCCGATGCCCCCAGAGACATTTTTCTGCGGACTCGATGCCTCCAGAGACCTCTGCAGTCCCGATGCCCCCAGCAGACCTCTGTGTGCAGACCCAATGCCCCCACAGACTTCTGTCTGCAGACCTGATGCCCCCACAGACCTCTGTGTGCAGACCCGATGAAAGCACAGACCTCTGTGTGCAGACCGCATGACAGCACAGGCCTCATCTTCAGACCCGAAGCCCAGACAGACGTCTGTCTGAAGACCCTAAGCCCCCAGAGACCTCTGTCTGCAATACGGTGTTCTGAGAGACCTCTGTCTACAGACCCGATGCCCCCAATATACCTCTGTCTGCAGACCCGATGCCCACAGAGGACCTCTGTCTGCCGACCTGATGCCCCCATAAACCTCTCTCTGCAGACCCGATGCCCCCACAGACCTTTGTCAGCAGACCCGATGCACCCACAGACCTCTGTCTGCAGACCCGATACCCCCAGTGCACCCCTGTCTGCATACACGATGGCTCCCCGCAGACCTCTGTCTGCAGACGCGATGCCCTAGCAGACTCTTTCTGCAGACTAGATGCCAACAGCGGTCGTCTGTATGCAGCCCCGATTCAGCCAAATACCTCTGTCTGCAGACACGATGCCCCCAGTGGACCTCTGTCTGCAGACCCGATGCCCCCGAATTCTCTGTCTGCAGACCATACCCCAGGAAGACCTCTGTCTCCTTACTCAATGCCCCCACAGACCTCTGTCTGCAGACCCGATGCCCCCACAGACTTCTGTCTGCAGTCCTGATGACCACACAGACCTCTGTCTGCAGACCCGGAGCCCCCAGCGGACCTCCGTCTGCAGACCCGATACCCCCAGCGGACCTCTGTCTGCAGTCCTGATGACCACACAGACCTCTGTCTGCAGACCCACTGCCCCCAGCGGACCTCTGTCTGCAGACACGATGTACCCAGAGACTCTGTTTGTAGACCAGATGCCCCCGCAGACATCTGTCTCAAAACCTGATGCACACCTAGTCCTCTGTCTGCAGACTCGATGTCGACAGAGGTTGTCTGTCTGCAGACCCGATGCCCCCACAGACGCTCTGTCTGCAGATCGATGCCCCCGAAATCTCTGTCTGCAGACCATGCCCCCGCAGACCTCTGTCTCCTTACTCAATGGCCCCGCAGACCTCTGTCTGCAGTCCTGATGACCAAAAAGACCTCTGTCTGAAGACTCGATGCCCCCAGCGGACCTCTGTCTGTAGACCTGATGCCTCCAACGGACCTCCGTCTGCAGACCCGATGCCCCCACAGACCCCGTCTGCAGATCCAAAGACCCCAGCGGACCCCTGTCTTCAGAGCGGATAGCCCCAACAGACCTCTGTCTGCAGACCCGATGCCCCCACAGTCCTCTGTCTGCAGACCTAATGCCTCCACAGTCCTCTGTATGCAGAACCGGTGCCCCCAGATACCTCTGTCTGGAGACCCTAAGCCCCCATTGACCTCTGTCTTCAGACCTAATGCCAACAGCGGTCTTCTGTCTGAAGTACCAATGCACTCACATACCTCTGCCTGCAGACCTGATGCCCCCAGCGGACCTCGGTCTGCAGACCCGATGCCCCCACAGACCTCTGTCTGCAGACCCGATGCCCCCACAGACCTCTGTCTGCAGACCCGATGCCCCCACAGACCTTTATCTGCAGACTGAGGACCCCAAAGCCTTCTCTCTGCAGACCTGATGCCACACAGACTCTGTCTGTTGACTGGATGCCACCACAGACCTTTGTCTGCAGACCCTATACCAGCGAAGACCTTTGTCTGCAGACCCGTTGCCCCCAAAGACTTCGGTCCGCAGAACCACTGCCCCCAGCAGACCTCTGTCTGCAGAACCGACGCACCCCTAGACTTCTGTCTGCAGACCCGATGCCGCCACGGACCTCTGTCTGCAGACTCGATGCACCCGGAGACCCTGTCTGTAGACCAGATGTCCCCGCAGACCTCTGTCTCCAAACCCGATGCCCCCATAGACCTCTGTCTGCAGACCCGAAGCCCCCAGAGGACCTCTGTCTGCAGACCCGATGTCCCCAGTGGAATTCTGTCTGCAGACCCATTGCCCCCACGGACCTCTGTCTGCAGACCCGATGCCCCCACGGACCTCTGTCTGCAGACCCGATGCCTCCACAGACCTCTGTCTGCAGAACCAAGGCCCGCAGAGACCTCTGTCACCAGACCCGATGCCCCCACAGACCTCTGTCTGCAGACTCGATGTCCCTACAGACCTCTGTCTGCAGACCTGAAGCCCCCAGTGGACCTCCGTCTGCAGACTCGATGCCACCATCGGACCTTTGTCTGCAGACCCGATGCCCCCAAGAACATCTGTCTGCAGACCTGATGCCTCCACAGACCTCTGTCTGCAGACCCGACGCCCCCAGATACATCTCTCTGCGGACCCGATGCCCCCAGAGACATTTTTCTGCGGACTCGATGCCTCCAGAGACCTCTGCAGTCCCGATGCCCCCAGCAGACCTCTGTGTGCAGACCCAATGCCCCCACAGACTTCTGTCTGCAGACCTGATGCCCCCACAGACCTCTGTGTGCAGACCCGATGAAAGCACAGACCTCTGTGTGCAGACCGCATGACAGCACAGGCCTCATCTTCAGACCCGAAGCCCAGACAGACGTCTGTCTGAAGACCCTAAGCCCCCAGAGACCTCTGTCTGCAATACGGTGTTCTGAGAGACCTCTGTCTACAGACCCGATGCCCCCAATATACCTCTGTCTGCAGACCCGATGCCCACAGAGGACCTCTGTCTGCAGACCTGATGCCCCTACAGACCTCTGTCTGCAGAACCAAGGTCCGCAGAGACCTCTGTAACCAGACCCGATGCCCCCACAGACCTCTGTCTGCAGACTCGATGTCCCTACAGACCTCTGTCTGCAGATGTGAAGCCCCCAGTGGACCTCCGTCTGCAGACACGATGCCCACAGCGGACCTTTGTCTGCTGACCCGATGCCCCCACGGACATCTGTCTGCAGACCTGATTCCTCCACAGACCTCTGTCTGCAGACCCGGTGACCCCACATACCTCTGTCTGGAGACGCGATGCCCCAAGGTACCTTTGTCTGCCGACCTGATGCCTCCACAGACCTCTGTTTTCGGATCCCGGTGCCCCCACAGACCTCTGTCTGCAGATCCGATGAACACAAAGACCTCAATCTGCAGACCAGATGCCCCCACAGACCTCTGTCTGCAGACCCAAAGCCCCCAGCAGACCTCTGTCTGCAGACCAGATGCCCCCACAGACCTCTGTCTGCAGACCCGATGCCTTCACAGACCTCTGTCTGCAGACCCGGTGCCCCCAGATACCTCTGTCTGGAGACCCGAAGCCCTCAGAGACTTGTGTCTGCACACTCGATGCCCTGAGAGACCGCTGTCTGCAGACCCAATGCCCCCATAGACCTCTGTCTGCAGACCCGATGCCCCCAGAGACCTCTGTCTGCAGACCCGATGTCCCAACAGACTTCTGTCTGCAGACCCGAAGCCCCCAGAAGACCTCTGTCTGCAGACCCAATGTCTCCAGCGGACATCTGTCTACACACCTGATGCCCCCACAGACTTCTGTCTGCAGACCCGATGCCCCCAGATACCTCTGTCTGAAGTCCCGATGCCCCCAGAGCCATTTTTCTGCAGCCTCGATGCCTCCAGAGACCTCTCAGGACCCGATGCCCCCAGAGGACCTCTGTCTGCAGACCCGATGACCCAACAAACCTCTGTCTGATGTCCCGTTGTCCCCAGAGACCTCTGTCTGCAGACCCGATGCACCCACAAACCTCTGTCTGCAGGCCGATGCACACATAGAGCTCTGTCTGCAGACCCTATTCCCCCACGGACCTCTGTCTGCAGACCTGATGACTCCACAGACCTCTGTCTGCAGACCCGGTGCCCACAGATACCACTGTCTGGAGACCCGATCCCCCCACAGACCTCTGTCTGCAGACCCGATGCGCCCACAGACCTCAATCTGCAGAACCGATGCCCCCACAGACCTCTGTCTGCAGAACCGAAGCCCCCAGCGGACCTCTGTCTGCAGACCCGATGCCCCCACAAACCTCTGTCTGCAGAACCGAAGCCCACAGCGGACCTCTGTCTGCAGACCCGATGCCCCCAGCGGACCTCTGTCTGCAGACCCGATGCCCCCAGCGGACCTCTGTCTGCAGACCTGATGCCCCTGCAGACCTCTGTCTGCAGAACCAAGGTCCGCAGAGACCTCTGTCACCAGACCCGATGCCCCCACAGACCTCTGTCTGCAGACTTGATGTCCCTACAGACCTCTGTCTGCGGACCTGCAGCCCCCAGTGGAACTCCGTTTGCAGACACGATGCCCACAGCGGACCTTTGTCTGCTGACCCGATGTCCCCACGGACATCTGTCTGCAGACTTGAAGCCTCCACGGACTTCTGTCTGCAGACCCGATGCCCCCACAGACCTCTGTTTGGAGACCCGAAGCCCCCAGAGACCTCTGTCTGTGGACCCGATGCCCCCAGAGACCTTTTTCTGCAGACTCGATGCCCACAGAGACCTCTGTCTGCAGACCCGATGCCCACAGAGGACCTCTGTCTGCAGACCCGATGCTCCCACAGACCTCTGTCTGCAGTCCCGTTGCATCCAGACACCTCTGTCTGCAGACCCGATGCCCCCAGAGACCTCTGTCTGCAGACCCGATGTCCCAACATACTTCTGTCTGCAGACCTGAAGCCCCCAGAGGACCTCTGTCGGCAGACACGATGTCCCCAGCGGACATCTGTCTGCACACCCGATGCCTCCACAGACATCTGTCTGCTGACCCGATGCCTCCATAGACCTCTGTCTGCAGACCCGATGCCCCCACAGACCTCTGTCTGCAGACCCGATGCCTCCAGAGGACCTCTGTCTGAAGATCCGATGGCCCCAGAGACCTCTGTATGCAGAACCGATTCCCTCACAGACTCTGTCACTGACAAGATGCCCCCGCAGACTTCTGTCCACAGACCTGATGCCCCCATTGACCTCTGTCTGCAGACATGATGCCAACAGCAGTCGTCTCTCAGCAGACCTGATGCCCCCACATACTTCTGCTGCAGACCCGATGACCCAGCGGACCTCCGTCTGCAGACCCGATGCCTCCACAGACCTCTGTCTGCAGACCCTATGCCCCCGTAGAGAACCTCTGTCTACAGACCCGATGCCCCCACAGACTTCTGTCTGCAGACCCGATGCCCACATAGACCTCTGTATGCAGAACCGATGCCCCCACAGACCTCGGTCTGCAGACCCGATGCCCCCACAGAACTTTGTCTGCAGACCCGATACCCCCAGTGGACCTCTGTCTGCATACCCGATGCGTCTCCGCAGACCTCTGTCTGCAGACCCGATGCCCTCGCAGATTCTGTCTGCAGACTAGATGCCCCCGCAGACCTCTGTCTGCGGTCCCGATGCCCCCAGAGACCTCTGTCTGCAGTCCCGATGCCCCCAGAGACCTCTGTCTGCAGACCCGATGCCCCCACCGGACCAGTGTCTGTAGATGCTATGTCCCCACGGACCTCTGTCTGCGGTCTCGATGCCCCCACAGACCTCTGTCTGCGTTATCGATGCACCCATAGACCTCTGTCTGCAGACCCGATTCCCCCACCAGACGTCTGTCTGTAGACGCTATGTCCCCACGGACCTCTGTCCTCAAACCTGATGCCTCCACAGACCTCTGACTGCAGACCCGGTGCCCCCAGATACCTCTGTCTGGAGACCCGAAGCCCCCAGAGACCTCTGTCTGCAGACCTGATGCCTCCACAGACCTCTGTTTGCAGACCAGGTACCCCCAGATACCTCTGTCTGGAGACCCGAAGCCACCAGAGACATCTGTCTGCAGACCCAATGCCATGAAAGACCTCTGTCTGCAGACCCGATGCCCCCACAAACCTCTTTCTGCAGTCCCGATGCCCACATAGACCTCTGTATGCAGACCCGATGCCCCCACAGACCTCGGTCTCCAGACCCGATGCCCCCACAGAACTCTGTCTGCAGACCCGATACCCCCAGTGGACCTCTGTCTGCATACCCGATGCGTCTCCGCAGACCTCTGTCTGCAGACCCGATGCCCTCGCAGATTCTGTCTGCAGACTAGATGCCCCCGCAGACCTCTGTTTGCAGAGCAGGTACCCCCAGATACCTCTGTTTCGAGACCCGAAGCCCCCAGAGACCTCTGTCTGCAGACCCAATGCCATGAAAGACCTCTGTCTGCAGACCCGATACGCCCACATACCTCTGTCTGCAGACCAGAAGCCCCCAGCGGACATCTTTATGCAAACCCGATGCCTCCACAGACCTCTGTCTGTAGACCCGATTTCCCTGCTGAAGCTCTGTCCGCAGACCTGGTGCCTCCACCGGACCTCTTTCTGCAGACCCGATGTGCCCACAGACCTCAGTCTGCAGACCCGATGCACCCACAGACCGCTGTCTGCAGATCCGATGCCCCCAGAGACCTCTGTCTACAAACCCGATGTCCCCACAGACCTCTGTCTGCAGACACGAAGCCCCCAGAGGTCCGCTGCCTGCAGACCCGATGCACCCAGCAGACCTCTGTCTGCAGACCCGATGCCCCCACGGACATCTGTCTGCAGACCTGATGCCTCCACAGACCTCTGTGTGCAGACATGAAGCCCCCAGCGGACCTCTGTCTTCAGACCCCATGCCCAGAGCGGACCTCTGTCTGTAGACCAGATGCCCCCAGGGGACCTCTGTCTGCAGAACCGATGCCCCCAGAGACCTCTGTCTTTAGACACGATGCCCCCCAAGACCTCTGACTGCAGACCCGATGGCCCCAGAGACCTCTTTGTAGAGACCCGATGCCCCCACAGACTTCAGTCTGCAGACATGATGCCCACAGAGACCTCTGTCTGCAGAGCTGATGCCTCCAGAGGGCCTCTGTCTCCAGATCCGATGACCCCACAGACCTCGGTCTGCAGACCCAATGCTCCCACAGACCTCTGTCTGCAGACCCGATACCCACAGTGGACCTCTGTCTGCATACCCGATGCCTCCCGAGACCTCTGTCTGCAGATCCGATGCCCC
>CAWTZC010001011.1:0-128141 GCA_963919715.1 Microtus obscurus | reverse complement strand
CCGATGCCTCCACAGACCTCTGTCTGTAGACCCGATTTCCCTGCTGAAGCTCTGTCCGCAGACCTGGTGCCTCCACCGGACCTCTTTCTGCAGACCCGATGTGCCCACAGACCTCAGTCTGCAGACCCGATGCACCCACAGACCGCTGTCTGCAGATCCGATGCCCCCAGAGACCTCTGTCTACAGACCCGATGTCCCCACAGACCTCTGTCTGCAGACACGAAGCCCCCAGAGGTCCTCTGCCTGCAGACCCGATGCACCCAGCAGACCTCTGTCTGCAGACCCGATGCCCCCACATTCTCTGTCTGCAGAACATGCCCCCGCAGACCTCAGTCTCCATACTCAATGCCCCGACAGACCTCAATCTGAAGACGCGATGTCCCACAGACATCTGTCTGCAGTCCCAATGCCCCTACCGACCTCAGTCTGCAGAACCGATACCCCCACAGACCTCTGTCTGCAGATCTGATTGAACCGCAGACCCCTGTCGGCAGACCCGAAGCCCTCAGAGGACTGCTGTCTGCAGAACCGATGCCCCCAGAGACCTCATTGTAGAGACCCGATGCCCCCACAGACTTCAGTCTGCAGACATGATGCCCACAGAGACCTCTGTCTGCAGAGCCGATGCCTCCAGAGGGCCTCTGTCTCCAGATCCGATGACCCCACAGACCTCGTTCTGCAGACCAAATGCCCCCACAGACCTCTGTCTGCAGACCCGATACCCCCAGTGGACCTCTGTCTGCATACCCGATGCGTCCCCGCAGACCTCTGTCTGCAGACCAGATGCCCCCAGCGGACATCTCTATGCAAATCCGATGCCTCCACAGACCTCTGTCTGCAGGCCCGATGTCCCCACCGGAGCTATGCCCGCAGACCTGATGCCCCCACCGGACCTCAGTGCGCAGACCCGATGCCCCCACAGACCTCTGTCTGCAGACCCGATGTGCCCACAGAACGCAATCTGCAGACCCGATGCCCCCACAGACCTCTGTGTGCAGACGTGAAGTCCCCAGCATACCTCTGTCTGCAGACCCAATGACCCCAGCGGACCTCTGTCTGCAGACCCGATGTCCCCACAGACCTCTGTCTGCAGACCCGATGCCCCCACGGACATCTGTCTGCAGACCTGATGCCTCCACAGACCTCTGTCTGCAGACCCGATGACCCCATAGACCTCTGTCTGCAGACCCGATGCCCCCACATACCTCTGTCTGGAGACGCGATGCCCCAAGGTACCTTTGTCTGCAGACCTGATGCCTCCACAGACCTCTGTTTGTGGACCCGGTGCCCCCACAGACCTCTGTCTGCAGACCCGATATCCCCAGTGGACCTCTGTCTGCATACCCGATGCCTTCCCGCAGTCTCTGTCTGCAGACTAGATGCCCCCGCAGAACTCTCTCTACAGACCGGATGCTCCCATTGATCTCTGTCTGCAGACCTGATGCCCCCAGATACCTCTTTCTGGAGACCCAAAGCCTGCAGAGACCTCTGTCTGCGAACCCGATGCCCCCAGAGACCTTTTTCTGCAGACTCGATGACCCCAGAAACCTCTGTCTGCAACCCTATGCCCCCAGAGGACCTCTGTCTGCAGACCCGATGCCCCCACAGACCTCTTTCTGCAGTCCCGATGCCCCCAGAGAAATCTGTTTGCAGACCCGATGCCCCCACAGACCTCTTTCTGCGGTCATGATGTATTCATAGACCTCTGTTTGCAGACCCGATTTCCCCACCGGACCTCTGTCTGTAGACGCTATGTCCCCGCGGAACTCTGTCTGCAAACCTGATGCCTCCACAGACCTCTGACTGCAGACCCGGTGCCCCCAGATACCTCTGTCTAGAGACCCGAAGCCCCCAGAGGTCCTCTGCCTGCAGACCCGATGCACCCAGCAGACCTCTGTCTGCAGACCCGATGCCCCCACGGACATCTGTCTGCAGACCTGATGCCTCCACAGACCTCTGTGTGCAGACGTGAAGCCCCCAGCGGACCTCTGTCTGCAGACCCGATGCCCAGAGCGGACCTCTGTCTGTAGACCAGATGCCCCAGGGGACCTCTGTCTGCAGAACCAATGCCCCCAGAGACCTCTGTCTTTAGACACGATGCCCCCCAAGATCTCTGACTGCAGACCCGATGCCCCCAAGACCTCTTTGTGGAGACCCGATGCCCCCACAGACCTCAGTCTGCAGACATGATGCCCACAGAGACCTCTGTCTGCAGAGCCGATGCCTCCAAAGGACCTCTGTCTCCAGATCCGATGACCCCAGAGACCTCTGTGTGGAGACCCGATGCCCCCACAGACCTCAGTCTGCAGACATGATGCCCACAGAGACCTCTGTCTGCAGAGCCGATGCCTCCAGAGGACCTCTGTCTCCAGATCCGATGACCCCAGAGACCTCTTTGTGGAGACCCGATGCCCCCACAGAGACCTCTGTCTGCAGAGCCGATGCCTCTAGAGGACCTCTGTCTGCAGATCCGATGGCCCTAGAGACCTCTGTGTGGAGAACCGATGCCCCCACAGACCTCTTTCTGCAGACCCGATTCCCTCGCAGACTCTGTCACTGACAAGATGCCCCCGCAGACTTCTGTCTACAGACCTGATGCCCCCATTGACCTCTGTCTGCAGACCTGATGCCAACAGCAGTCGTCTCTCAGCACACCTCATGCCCCCACATACTTCTGCTACAGACCCGATGACCCAGCGGACCTCCATCTGCAGACCCGATGCCTCCACAGACCTCTGTCTGCAGACCCGATGCCCCCATCGACCTCTTTCTGCAGTTCCGATGCCCTGAGAGGACCTGTGTCTGCCGACCCGATGCCCCCACAGACTTCTGTCTGCAGACCCGATGCCCCCACAGACCTCTGTCTGCAGACCCATACCCCCAGTGGACCTCTGCATGCAGAACCGATGCCCCCACAGACCTCGGTCTGCAGACCCGATGCCCCCACAGACCTCTGTCTGCAGACCCGATACCCCCAGTGGACCTCAGTCTGCATACCCGATGCGTCCCCGCAGACCTCTGTCTGCAGACCCGATGCCCCCAGTGGACCTCTGTACGCAGAACCGATGCCCCCACAGACCTCGTTCTGCAGACCCGATGCCCCCACTGACCTCTGTCGGCAGACCCGATACCCCCAGTGGACCTCTGTCTGCATACCCGATGCGTCCCCGCAGACCTCTGTCTGCAGACCCGATGCCCCCGCAGACCTCTGTCTGCAGACTAGATGCCCCCGCAGACATCTGTCTGCAGACCAAATGTCCCCATTGACCTCTGTCTGCAGACCTGATGCCAACGTCGGTCGTCTGTCTGCCGACCCGATGCCCCGACATACCTCTGTCTGCAGACCAGATGTCTCCTGCGGACATCAATATGCAAACCCGATGACTCCAAAGACCTCTGTCTGCAGACCAGATGTCCACAGCGGACCTCCGTGTAAAGACCCGATGTCCCCACAGACTTCTGTCTGCAGACCCAATGTGCCCACAGACCTCAATCTGCAGACCCGATACCCCCAAAGACCTCAGTCTGCAGACTTGATGGCCACAGAGACCTCTGTCTACAGAGCCGATGCCCCCAGCGGAATTCCGTCTGCAGACCCGATGCCTCCACAGACCTCTGTCTGCAGACCCGATGCACTCGCAGACTCTGTCTTCAGACTAGATGCCCCCGCAGACCTCTGTCTACAGACCGGATGCCCCCATTGACCTCTGTTGAAATAGGAGCAGCGTGGCTGTGTGCTCCCCGCACCCGGCCGCCGGCATGGCTTAGCTTACGCCCCGAAATAATTACACGAAAACTGTAATTTTTTAAACACTGCTTGGCCCATTATTTCTAGTCTCTTCTTGGCTAACTCTCGCACCTGGACTAGCCCATTTCTAATATTCTGTGTTAGCACCCCAAGGTGTTCTTACCGGGGAGATTCTAGCCTACATCCATCTTGAGTCGGAGCTTCATCGCGTGTGTGCCTCAGAGAGCTGGGCCATCCTGTCTGCCCGCTAGACAGGAGCGTCTGGCTTCTCTGAGCTGAGCTGCTTTCTCTGAGCTCACTTCCTCTTCCTGTCCGCATACTATTCTGTTTACTCCACCCACCTATTTTCTAACCTATAGGACCAGCCAAGCAGTGTCTTTATTTTAACCAATGAAATCAAAAGATTGATAAACAGATTGATATATGACACTCCCACATCAGACCTCTGTCTGCAGACCTGTTGCCAAGAGCGGTCGTCTTTCTACCGACCCGATGCCCCCAGAGGACCTCTGTCTGCAGACCCGATGCCCCCACAAACCTCTTTCTGCAGTCCCGATGCCCCCAGAGAAATCTGTTTGCAGACCCGATGCCCCCACAGACCTCTTTCTGCGGTCATGATGTACCCATAGGCCTCTGTCTGCAGACCCGATTCCCCCACCGGACCTCTGTCTGTAGACGCTATGTCCCCATGGAACTCTGTCTGCAAACCTGATGCCTCCACAGACCTCTGACTGCAGACCCGGTGCCCCAAGAGACCTCTGTCTGCAGACCTGATGCCTCCACAGACCTCTGTTTGCAGAGCAGGTACCCCCATATACCTCTGTTTCGAGACCCGAAGCCCCCAGAGACCTCTGTCTGCAGACCCAATGCCATGAAAGACCTCTGTCTGCAGACCCGATACGCCCACATACCTCTGTCTGCAGACCAGAAGCCCCCAGCGGACATCTTTATGCAAACCCGATGCCTCCACAGACCTCTGTCTGTAGACCCGATTTCCCAGCTGAAGCTCTGTCCGCAGACCTGGTGCCTCCACCGGACCTCTTTCTGCAGACCCGATGCGCCCACAGACCTCAGTCTGCAGACCCGATGCACCCATAGACCTCTGTCTGCAGACCCGATGCCCCCAGAGGACCTGTGTCTGCCGACCCGATGGCCCCACAGACTTCTGTCTGCAGACCTGATACCCCCATAGACCTCTGTATGCAGAAACAATGCCCCCACAGACCTCTGTCTGCAGACCCGATGCCCCCAGTGGACCTCTGTCTGCATACCCGATGCGTCCCCGCAGACCTCTGTCTGCAGACCCGATGCCCTCGCAGATTCTGTCTGCAGACTAGATGCCCCTGCAGACATCTGTCTGCAGACCAAATGCCCCCATTGACCTCTGTGTGCAGACCTGATGCCAACGGCGGTCGTCTGTCTGCCGACCCGATGCCCCGACATACCTCTGTCTGCAGACCAGATGGCCCCAGCGGACATCTGTATGCAAACCCGATGACTCCAAAGACCTCTGTCTGCAGACGAGATGTCCACAGCGGACCTCCGTTTGCAGACCCGATGCCCCCACAGACTTCTGTCTGCAGACCCGATGTGCCCACAGACCTCAATCTGCAGACCAGATGTCCCCAGCGGACATCTGTATGCAAACCCGATGACTCCAAAGACCTCTGTCTGCAGACCAGATGTCCACAGCGGACCTCCGTTTGCAGACCCGATGCCCCCACAGACCTCTGTCTGCAGACCCGATGCCCCCAGATACCTCTGTCTTCGGACCCTATGCACCCAGAGACATTTTTCTGCGCACTCGATGCCTCCACAGACCTCTGCAGTCCCGATGTCCCCAGAGGACCTCTGTCTGCAGACCTGATGACCCAACAGACCTCTGTCTGAAGTCTCGATGCACCCAGAGACCTCTGTCTGCAGACCCGATGCACCCACAAACCTCTGTCTGCAGTCCGATGCACACATAGACATCTGTCTGCAGACCCGATTCCCCCACCGGACCTCTGTCTGCAGACCCGATGCCCCCACGGACCTCTGTCTGCAGACCTGATGCCTCCAGAGACCTCTGTCTGCAGACCCGGTGCCCACAGATACCTCTGTCTGGAGACCCGATGCCCCCACAGACCTCTGGCTACAGACCTGATGCCTTCACAGACCTCTGACTGCAAACCTGGTGCCCTCAGATACCTCTGTCTGGAGACCCGAAGACCCCAGAGACCTCTGTCTGTAGACCCGATGCCCTGAGAGACCTCTGTCTGCAGACCCGATGCCCTGAGAGACCTCTGTCTGCAGACCCGATGCTCCCATAGACAACTGTCTGCAGAACCGATGCCACCAGAGGACCTCTGTCTGCCGAACCGATGCCCACATAGACTTCTGTCTGCAGAACAGATGCCCCCCAGCGGACCTCTGTCTGCAAACCCGATGCCTCCACAGAACTTTGTCTGCAGACCCGATGCCCCCAGAGACCTCTGTCTGCAGACCCGATGCCCCCACAGACCTCTGTCTGCAGACCCAAGGCCCCCACAGACCTCTGTCTGCAGAACCGATGCCCCCAGAGACCTATGTCTGTAGACACGATGCCCTCACAGACCTCTGTCTGCAGATCCGATTCCCTCGCAGACTCTGTGACTGACAAGATGCCCCCGCAGACCTCTGTCTACAGACCTGATGCCCCCATTGACCTCTGTCTGCAGACCTGATGCCAACAGCGGTGGTCTCTCGGCAGACCTGATGCCCCCACATACTTCTGTCTGCATACCCAATGACCCAGCGGACCTCCGTCTGCAGACCCGATGCCCCCACAGACCTCTGTCTGCAGAGCTGATGCCCCCATAGACCTCTGTCTGCAGACCCGATGCCCCCAGAGGACCTGTGTCTGCTGACCCAATGCCCCCACACACTTCTATCTGCATACACGATGACCCAGCGGACCTCCGTCTGCAGACCCGATGCCCCCACAGACCTCTGTCTGCAGACCCGATGCCCCCACAGACCTCTGTATGCAGAACGGATGCCCCCACAGACCTTGGACTACAGACCCGATGCCCCCATAGACCTCAGTCTTCAGACATGAAGCCCACAGAGACCTCTGTCTGCAGAGCCGATGCCTCCAGAGGACCTCTGTCTGAAGATCCGATGGCCCCAGAGACCTCTGTGTGGAGACCCGATGCCCCGACAGACCTCTGTCTGCAGACCCGATTCCCTCGCAACTCTGTCACTGAGAAGATGCCCCCGCAGACTTCTGTCCACAGACCTGATGCCCCCATTGACCTCTGTCTGCAGACCTGATGCCAACAGCAGTCGTCTCTCAGCAGACCTGATGCCCCCACATACTTCTGCGCAGACCCGATGACCCAGCGGACCTCCGTCTGCAGACCCGATGCCTCCACAGACCTCTGTCTGCAGACCCGATGCCCCCACAGACTTCTGTCTGCAGACCTGATGCCCCCATAGACCTCTGTATGCAGAACCGATGCCCCCACAGACCTCGGTCTGCAAACCCGATGCCCCCACAGACCTCTTTGTGCAGACGTGAAGCCCCCAGCGGACCATTGTCTGAAGACCCGATGCCCCCAGTGGACCTCTGTCTGCAGACCCGAGGCCCCCACAGACCTCTGTCTGCAAAACCGATGCCCGCAGAGACCTCTGTCTGTAGACACGATGCCCCCACAGACCTCTGTCTGCAGACTAGATGCCCCCGCAGACATCTGTCTGCAGACCAAATGCCCCCATTGACCTCTGTCTGCAGACCTGATGCCAACGGCTGTCGTCTGTCTGCCGACTCGATGCCCCGACATACCTCTGTCTGCAGACCAGATGTCCCCAGCGGACATCCATATGCAAACCCGATGACTCCAAAGACCTCTGTCTGCAGACCAGATGTCCCCAGCGGACCTCCGTCTGCAGACCCGATGCCCCCACAGACCTCTGTCTGCAGACCCGATGTGCCCACAGACCTCAATCTGCAGACCCGATGCCCCCAAAGACCTCAGTCTGCAGACTTGATGGCCACAGAGAACTCTGTATACAGAGCCGATGCCCCCAGCGGACTTCCGTCTGGAGACCCGATGCCCCACAGACCTCTGGCTACAGACCTGATGCCTTCACAGACCTCTGTCTGCAGACCCGGTGCCCCCAGATACCTCTGTCTGGAGACCCGAAGACCCCAGAGACCTCTGTCTGTAGACCCGATGCACTGAGAGACCTCGGTCTGCAGACCCGATGCCCCCATAGACAACTGTCTGCAGACCTGATGCCCCCAGAGGACCTCTGTCTGCCGACCCGATGCCCCCATAGACTTCTGTCTGCAGAACAGATGCCCCCAGCGGACCTCTGTCTGCAAACGCGATGCCTCCACAGAACTTTGTCTGCAGACCCGATGCCCCCAGAGACCTCTGTCTGCAGACCCGATGCCCCCACAGAGCTCTGTCTGCAGAACCGATGCACCCATAGACCTCTGTCTGCAGATCCAATTCCGCCACCGGACCTCTGTCTGTAGACACTATGTCCTTACAGACCTCTCTCTGCAAACCTGATGCCTCCACAGACCTCTGACTGCAGACGAGGTGCCCCCAGATACCTCTGTCTGGAGACGCGAAGCCCCCAGAGACCTCTGTTTGCAGACCTGATGCCTCCACAGACGTCTGTTTGCAGACCAGGTACCCCCAGATACCTCTGTCTGGAGACCCGAAGCCCCCAGAGACCTCTGTTTGCAGACCCAATGCCATGAAACACCTCTGTGTGCAGACCCCATGCCCTCATAGACCTCTGTCTGCAGACGCGATGCGCTCGCAGACTCTGTCTGCAGACTAGATGCCCCTGCAGACCTCTGTCTACAGACAGGATGACCCTATTGACCTCTGTCTGCAGACCTGATGCCAACAGCGGTCGTCTTTCTACCGACCCGATGCCCCAGAGACCTCTGTCTGCAGACCCGATGTCCAAACAGACTTCTGTCTGCAGTCCCGAAGCCCCCAGAGGACCTCTGTCTGCAGACCCGATGCCCCCAGCGGACATCTGTCTGCAGACCTGATGCCTCCACAGACCTCTGTCTGCAGACCCGATGCCCCCAGATACCTCTGTCTTCGGACCCTATGCACCCAGAGACATTTTTCTGCGGACTCGATGCCTCCAGAGACCTCTGCAGACCCGATGCGCCCCAGAGACCTCTGTCTGCAGACCCGATGCACCCACAAACCTCTGTCTGCAGTCCGATGCACACATAGACATCTGTCTGCAGACCCGATTCCCCCACTGGACCTCTGTCTGCAGACCCGATGCCCCCACGGACCTTTGTCTGCAGACCTGATGCCTCCAGAGACCTCTGTCTGCAGACCCGGTGCCCACAGATACCTCTGTCTGGAGACCCGATGCCCCCACAGACCTCTGGCTACAGACCTGATGCCTTCACAGACCTCTGTCTGCAGACCCGATGCCCCCAGATACCTCTGTCTGGAGACCCGAAGACCCCAGAGACCTCTGTCTGTAGACCCGATGCCCTGAGAGACCTCTGTCTGCAGACCCGATGCACTCCCAGAACTCTCTCTGCAGACAAGGTGCCCCACAGTCCCTCTGTCTGCAGACCCGATGCCCCCAGCGGACATCTGTCTACAGACCTGATGCCCCCACAGACCTCTATCTGCAGACAGATGATCCCACAGACTTCTCTCTGCAGACCAGATGCCACACAGACTCTGTCTGTTGACCGGACGACCCCACAGACCTCTGTTTGCAGACCCGATACCAGGACAAACCTCTGTCTGCAGACCCGATGCCCCCACAGACCTATGTCTGCAGACCCACTGCCCCGAGCGGACCTCTGTCTGCAGACCAGATGCACCCGGAGACTCTGTCTGTAGAACAGATGCCCCCGCAGACCTCTGTATCCAAACCCGATACACCCCTAGACCTCTGTCTGCAGACCAGATGCCGAGAGCGGTCTTCTGTCTGCAGACCCGATGCCCCCAAAGACCTCTGTCTACAGAATGGATGCCCCCAAATTCTCTGTCTGCAGACCATGCCCCCGCAGACCACTGTCTCCTTACTCAATGCCCCCACAGACCACTGTCTGCAGACCCGATGCCCCCACATTCTCTGTCTGCAGAACATGCCCCCGCAGACCTCAGTCTCCATACTCAATGCCCCGACAGACCTCAATCTGAAGACGCGATGTCCCACAGACATCTGTCTGCAGTCCCAATGCCCCTACCGACCTCAGTCGGCAGAACCGATACCCCCACAGACCTCTGTCTGCAGATCTGATTGAACCGCAGACCCCTGTCGGCAGACCCGAAGCCCTCAGAGGACTGCTGTCTGCAGAACCGATGCCCCCAGTGGACCTCTGTCTGCATACCCGATGGTTGCACGGACATCTGTCTGCACACCTGATGCCTCCACAGACCTCTGTCTGCAGACCCGATACCCCCAGATAGCTCTGTCTGGAGACCCGAGGCCCCCAGAGACCTCTGTCTGCGGAACTGATGCCCCCAGAGACCTTTTTCTGCAGACTCGATGCCCACAGAGATCTCTGTCTGCAGACTCGATGTCGCCAGAGGACCTCTGTCTGCAGACCCGATGCCCCCAAAGACCTCTGTCTGCAGTCCCAATGCCCCCACAGACCTCTGTCTGCAGACCCGATGCCCCCACAGACCTCTGTCTGCAGTCCCGATGCACCCATAGACCTCTGTCTGCAGACTGATGACCCCACCGGACCACTGTCTGCAGACCCGATGCCCCCACAGACCTCTGTCTGCAGACCTGATACCTCCACAGACCTCTGTCTGCAGACACGATGCCCCCAGCGGACCTCTGTCCGCATACCCGGTGCCCCCACAAACATCTGTCTGCAGACCCGATGCCTCCACAGACCTCTGTTTGCATACCCGATGCCCCCAGATAACTCTGTCTGGAGACCCGAAGCCCCCAGAGACCTCTGTCTGTGGACCCGATGCCCCAAAGACCTTTTTCTGCTGACTCGATGCCCCTAGAGACATCTGTCTGCAGACCCGATACCCCCAGAGGACCTCTGTCTGCAGACCTGTTGCCCCAACAGACCTCTGTCTGCAGTCTCGATGCACCCATAGACCTCTGTCTGCAGACCCGATGCCCCCACAGACCACTGTCTGCTGTCCCGATGCCCCCAGAGACCTCTGTCTGCAGACCCGATCCCCCCACAGACCTATGTCTGCAGACACGATGCCCCCAGCGGACCTCTCTCTGCTGATGCGATGCCCCCACGGACCTCTGTCTGCAGACCTGATGCCTCCACAGACCTCTGTCTCCAGACGGGAAGCCCCCAGAGACCTCTGTCTGCAGACCCGATGCCCTGAGAAACCTCTGTCTGCAGACCTGATGCCCCCACATACCTCTGTCTGGACACACGAAGCCCCCAGAGACCTTTGTCTGCAGACCTGATGCCCCCAGAGACCTTTTTCTGCAGACTCGATGCCCACAGAGACCTCTGTCTGCAGACCCGATGTCCCCAAAGGACCTCTTTCTGCAGACCCGATGCCCCCAAAGACCTCTGTCTGCAGTCCCCATGCCCCCACAGACCTCTGTCTGCAGACCCGATGCACCCACAAACCTCTGTCTGCAGTCCCGATGCACCCATAGACCTCTCTCTGCAGACTGATAACCCCACCGGACCACTGTCTGCAGAATCGATGTCCCCACAGACCTCTGTCCGCAGACCTCAAGCCCCTGAGGACGTCTGTTTGCAGACCCGATGCCCCCAGCGGACCTCTGTCTGCAGACCCCATGCCCCCACAGACATCTGTCTGCAGACCCGATGCCCCCACAGACTTCTGTCTGCAGACCTGATGCCCCCATAGACCTCTGTCTGCAGAACCGATGCCCCCACAGACCTCTGTCTGCAGACCCGATGCTCCCACACACCTCTGTCCGCAGACCCGATGCCGCCACACACCTCTTTCTGCAGACCCGATACTCCCAAAGACCTCTGTCTGCATACCAGATGCCTCCTCGCTAGACCTCTGTCTGCAGACCCGATGTCCTCCCGACTCTTTCTGCAGACTCCATGCCCACGCAGACCTCTGTCCTGCAGACCCGATGCCACCACAGACCTCTGTATGGAGACCCGATGCCCCCACAGACTTCTGTCTGAAGACTCGATGTCCGCACAGACCTCTGTCTGCAGACCTGAAGCCCTCAGTGGACCTCCATCTGCAGACACGATGCCCGCACAGACCTCTGTCTTCAGTCCCGAAGCACCCATAGACCTCTGTCTGCAGACCCGATTCCCCCACCGGACCTCTGTCTGCTGATCGATTCCCCCACGGACCTCTGTCCTGCAGACCCGATGCCCTGAGTAACCTCTGTCTGCAGACCCGATGCTTCCATAGAGCTCTGTCTGCAGACCCGATGCCCCCAGAGGACCTCTGTCTGCCGACCCTATGCCCCCACAGACTTCTGTCTGCAGACCTGATGGCCCCATAGACCTCTGTATGCAGAACCGATACCCCCACAGACCTCTGTCTGCAGACCCGATGCCCCCACACACCTATGTCCGCAGACCCGATGCCGCCACACACCTCTTTCTGCAGACCCGATACCCCCAAAGACCTCTGTCTGCATACCCGATGCCTCCCCGCAGACCTCTGTCTGCAGACCCGATGACCTCGCAGACTCTGTCTGCAGACTCCATGCCCCCGCAGACCTCTGTCTACAGACCGGATGCCCCCATTCACCTCTGTCTGCAGACCTGATGCCAACAGTGGTCGTCTGTCTGCCGACCCGATGCCCCCACATACCTCTGTCAGCATACCCGATGCCCCGAGTGGACCTCCGTCTGCAGACCTGATGCCTCCACAGACCTCTGTCTGCAGACCCGATGCCCACACAGACCTCTCTCTGCAGACACAGTGCCCCACAGACACTCTGTCTGCAGACCCGATGCCCCCAGCGGACATCTGTCTACAGACCTGATGCCCCCACAGACCTCTGTCTGCAGACACACTGCCCCCAGCAGACCTCTGTCTGCAGACCAGATGCACCCGGAGACTCTGTTTGTAGACCAGATGACCCTGCAGACCTCTGTATCCAAACCAGATACACCCCTAGTCCTCTGTCTGCAGACCAGATGCCGACAGCGGTCGTCTGTCTGCAGACCCGATGCCCCCACAGACCTCTGACTGCAGAATGGATGCCCACACATTCTCTGTCTGCAGAACATGCCCCCACAGACCTCTGTTTCCATACTCAATGCCCCGACAGACCTCAATCTGAAGAAGCGATGCTTCACAGACCACTGTCTGCAGTCCCGATGCCCCTACCGACCTCCGTCTGCAAAACCGATGCCCCCAGTGGACCTGCGACTGCAGACACGATGCCCCCAGCGGACCTCCATCTGCAGACCCGATGCCCCCAGAGACCTCTGTCTGCAGATCTGATTGAACCGCAGACCTCTGTCGGCAGACCCGAAGCACCCAGAGGACCGCTGTCTGCAGACCTGATGCCTCCACAGACTTCTGTCTGCAGACCCAATGCCCCCAGATACCTCTGTCTGGAGACCCGAAGCCCCCAGTGACCTCGGTCTGCGGTCCCGATGGCCCCAGAGACCTTTTTCTGCAGAATCGATGGCCACAGAGACCTCTGTCTGCAGACCTGATGACACCAGAGGACCTCTGTCTGCAGACCCAATGACCCCACAGAGCTCTGTCTGCAGAACCGATGCACCCATAGACCTCTGTCTGCAGATCCGATTCGGCCACCGGACCTCTGTCTGTAGGCACTATGTCCTTACAGACCTCTCTCTGCAAACCTCATGCCTCCACAGACCTCTGTCTGCAGACCCGATGCCCCCATAGACCTCTGTCTGCAGACCCGATGCCCCCAGAGGACCTGTGCCTGCCGACCCAATGCCCCCACAGACTTCTGTCTGCAGACCTGATGCCCCCATAGACCTCTGTATGCAGAACCGATGCCCCCACAGACCTCGGACTGCAGACCCGATGCCCCCACAGACCTCAGTCTGCAGACATGAAGCCCACAGAGACCTCTGTCTGCAGAGCCGATGCCTCCAGAGGACCTCTGTCTGAAGATCCGATGGCCCCAGAGACCTCTGTGTGCAGACCCGATGCCCGCACAGACCTATGTCTGCAGACACGATGCCCCCAGTGGACCTCTGTCTGCTGATGCGATGCCCCCACTGACCTCTGTCTGCAGACCTGATGCCTCCACAGACCTCTGTCTGCAGACCCGAAACCCCCATAGACCTATGTCTGCAGACCTGATGCACCAATAGACCTCTGTATGCAGAACCGATGCCCCCACAGACCTCTGTCCACAGACCCGATGCCCCCACACACCTCTTTCTGCAGACCCGATACCCCCAGTGGACCTCTGTCTGCCGACCCGATGACCTCGCAGACTCTGTCTGCAGACTAGATGCCCCCGCAGACCTCTCTCTACATACCGGATGCCCCCATTGACCTCTGTCTGCAGACCTGATGTCAAAAGCGGTCGTTTATCTGCCGACTTGATGCCCCCACTGACCTCTGTCTGCAGACCTGATGTCAAAAGCGGTCGTTTATCTGCCGACTTGATGCCCCCACTGACCTCTGTCAGCAGACCCGATGCTCCGAGCGGACCTCCGTCTGCAGACTCGATGCCACCACAGACCTCTGTCTGCAGACCCGACGCCCTCACAGACCTCTCTCTGCAGACACGGTGCCCCACAGACCCACTGTCTGCAGACCCGATGCCCCCAGCGGACATCTGTCTACAGACCTGATGACCCCACAGACTTCTCTCTGCAGACCAGATGCCACACAGACTCTGTCTGTTGACCGGACGCCCCCACAGACTTTTGTCTGCAGACCCGATACCAGAACAGACCTCTGTCTGCAGACCTGTTGCCCCCATAGACCTCTGTCTGCCGACACACTGCCCCGAGCGGACCTCTGTCTGCAGAGCAGATGCACCCAGAGACTCTGTCTGTAGACCAGATGCCCCCGCAGACCTCTGTATCCAAACCCGATACACCCCTAGACCTCTGTCTGCAGATCCGATGCTGACAGCGGTCGTCTGTCTGCAGACCCGATGCCCCCACAGACCTCTGTCTGCAGAATGGATGCCCCCGAATTCTCTGTCTGCAGACCATGCCCCCGCAGACCACTGTCTCCTTACTCTGTCTTCGGTCCCGATGCCCCCACAGACCTCTGTCTGCAGTCCCGATGCACCCATACACCTCTGGCTGCAGACCCGATGCCCCCACGGACCTCTGTCTGCAGACCTGATACCTCCACAGACCTCTGTCTACAGACCCGATGCCACCATTGACCTCTCTCTGCAGACCTGATGCCAACAGCGGTCGTCTGTCTGCCAACCCGATGCCCCCACATACCTCAGTCTGCAGACCCAATGCCCTCAGCAGACCTCCCTCTGCAGACCCGATGCCCCCAAATTCCTCTGTCTGCAGACCCACTGTCCCCAGCAGACCTATGTCTGCAGACCAGATGCACCCGGAGACTATGTCTGTAGACCAGATGCGCCCGCAGACCTCTGTCTCCAAACCCGATGCACCCCTAGACCTCTGATGTGGGAGTGTCATATATCAATCTGTTGATTTCATTTGTTCAATAAAGAAACTGCCTGGGCCCTGATAGGACAGAAAATTAGGTAGGCGGAGTAGACAGAAGAGTATTCAGGGAGAAGGAAGCTGAGTCAGGAGTCACCATGATGCCCGCATTCCAGAGAGACGCAGGCTAGAATCTCCCCGGTAAGCACACCATGGGGTACTATACAGATTATCAGAAATGGGCTAGTCCAGGTGCAAGAGCTAGCCAATAAGAGGCTGGAACTAATGGGCCACGCAGTGTTTAAAAGATTACAGTTTCTGTGTAATTATTTCAGGGCATAAGCTAAGCCATGCAGGCGGCCGGGTGCGGAGAGGACAGAGCCTGGCCGCTCCCTATATCAACAGACCTCTGTCTGCAGACCCGATGTCCCAACAGACTTCTGTCTGCAGACCTGAAGCCCCCAGAGGACCTCTGTCTGCAGACCCGATGTCCCCAGCGGACATCTGTCTGCAAACCCGATGCTCCCACAGACATCTGTCTGCAGACCTGATGCATCCACAGACCTCTGTCTGCAGACCCGATGCACTCGCAGACTCTGTCTTCAGACTAGATGCCCCCGCAGACCTCTGTCTACAGACCGGATGCCCCCATTGACCTCTGTCTGCAGACCTGATGCCAACAGCGGTCGTCTTTCTACTGAGCCGATGCCCCCAGAGACCTCTGTCTGCAGACCCGATGTCCCAACAGACCTCTGTCTGCAGACCTGATTCCCCCAGCGGACTTCTCTCTGCAGACCGGATGCCCCAACGGACCTCTGTCTGCAGACCCGGTGCCCACAGATACCACTGTCTGGAGACCCGATCCCTCCACAGACCTCTGTCTGCAGACCCGATGCCTTCACAGACCTCTGTCTGCAGACCCGGTGCCCCCAGATACCTCTGTCTGGAGACCCGAAGCCCTCAGAGACTTGTGTCTGCAGACCTGATGCCCTGAGAGACCGCTGTCTGCAGACCCGATGCCCCCATAGACCTCTGTCTGCAGACCCGATGCCCCCAGAGACCTCTGTCTGCAGACCCGATGTCCCAACAGACTTCTGTCTGCAGACCCGAAGCCCCCAGAGGACCTCTGTCTGCAGACCCGATGTCCCCAGCGGACATCTGTCTCCACACCTGATGCCCCCACAGACTTCTGTCTGCAGACCCGATGCCCCCAGATACCTCTGTCTGAAGTCCCGATGCCCCCAGAGCCATTTTTCTGAAGCCTCGATGCCTCCAGAGACCTCTCAGCACCCGATGCTTCCAGAGGACCTCTGTCTGCAGAAACGATGACCCAACAAACCTCTGTCTGATGTCCCGTTGTCCCCAGAGACCTCTGTCTGCAGACCCGATGCACCCACAAACCTCTGTCTGCAGGCCGATGCACACATAGACCTCTGTCTGCAGACCCGATTCCCCCACGGACCTCTGTCTGCAGACCTGATGCCTCCAGAGACCTCTGTCTGCAGACCCAGTGCCCACAGATACCACTGTCTGGAGACCCGATCCCCCCACAGACCTCTGTCTGCAGAACCGATGCCCCCACAGACCTCTGTCTGCAGAACCGAAGCCCCCAGCGGACCTCTGTCTGCAGACACGATGCCCCCAGCGGACCTCTGTCTGCAGACACGATGCCCCCACAGACCTCTGTCTGCATACCCGATGCCTTCGCACAGTCTCTGTCTGCAGACTAGATGCCCCCGCAGACCTCTCTCTACAGATGAGATGCCCCCATTGATCTCTGTCTGCAGACCTGATGCCAATAGCGGTCGTCTGTCTGCAGACCCAATGCCCCCACGGACATCTGTCTGCAGACCCGATGCCTCCAGAGACCTCTGTCTGCAGACCCGATGTCCCCAGATACCTCTGTCTGGAGACCCAAATCCCGCAGAGACCTCTGTCTGCAGACCCGATGCCCACAGAAGACTTCTGTCTGCAGACCCGATGCCCCCACAGACCTCTGTCTGCAGTCCCGATGCCCCAGAGACCTCTTTCTGCAGACCCGATGCCCCCACAGACCTCTGTCTGCGGTCCCGATGCACCCACAGACCTCTGTCTGCAGACCCGATTCCCCCACCGGACCAGTGTCTGTAGACGCTATGTCCCCACGGACCTCTGTCTGCAGTCCCGATGCCCCCAGAGACCTCTGTCTGCAGACCCGATGCCCCCACAGACCTCTGTCTACGTTATCGATGCACCCATAGACCTCTGTCTGCAGACCCGATTCCCCCACCAGACCTCTGTCTGTAGACGCTATGTCTCCACGGACCTCTGTCCTCAAACCTGATGCCTCCACAGTCCTCTGACTGCAGACCCAGTGCCCCCAGATACCTCTGTCTGGAGACCCGAAGCCCCCAGAGACCTCTGACTGCAGACCTGATGCTTCCACAGACCTCTGTTTGCAGACCAGGTACCCCCAGATACCTCTATCTGGAGCCCCAAAGCCACCAGAGACCTCTGTCTGCAGACCCAATGCCATGAAAGACCTTTGTCGGCAGACTCGACGCCCCCAGAGTACCTGTGTCTGCATACCAGATGCGGCCCCGTAGACCTCTGTCTGCATTCCCGATTCCCCCGCAGACTCTGTCTGCAGACTAGATGCCCCCGCAGACCTCTGTCTACAGACCAGATGCCCCCATTGACCTCTGTCTGCAGACCTGATGCCAACAGCGGTCGTCTGTCTGCCAACCCGATGCCCCCACATACGTCTGTCTGCAGACCAGATGCCCCTAGCAGACATCTGTATGCAAATCCGATGCCTCCACAGACCTCTGTCTGCAGGCCCGATGTCCCCAGCGGAGCTATGTCCGCAGACCCGATGCCCCCACAGACCACTGTCTGCAGACCCGATGTGCCCACAGACCGCAATCTGCAGACCCGATGCCCCCACAGACCTCTGTCTGCAGACCCGATATCCCCAGCGGACCTCTGTCTGCATACCCGATGCCTTCCCGCAGTCTCTGTCTGCAGACTAGAAGCCCCCGCAGACCTCTCTCTACAGACCGGATGCCCCCATTGATCTCTGTCTGCAGACCTGATGCCAACAGCGGTCGTCCGTCTGCTGACCCGAAGCCCCCACATACTTCTGTCTGCAGACCCGATGCCCCCACGGACATCTGTCTGCAGACCTGATGCCTCCACAGACCTCTGTCTGCAGACCCGATGCCACCAGATACCTCTTTCTGGAGACCCAAAGCCCGCAGAGACTTCTGTCTGCGAATCCGATGCCCCCAGAGACCTTTTTCTGCAGACTCGATGCCCCCAGAGACCTCTGTCTGCAACCCGATGCCCCATTGACCTCTGTCTGCAGACCCGATGCCCCTACAGACCTCTTTCTGCGGTCACGATGTACCCATAGACCTCTGTCTGCAGACCCGATTCCCCCACCGGACCTCTGTCTGTAGACGCTATGTCCCCACGTAACTCTATCTGCAAACCTGATGCCTCCACAGACCTCTGACTGCAGACCCGGTGCCCCCAGATACCTCTGTCTAGAGAAACGAAGCCCCAAGAGACCTCTGTCTGCAGACCTGATGCCTCCACAGACCTCTGTTTGCCAAGCAGGTACCACCAGATACCTCTGTTTTGAGACCCGAAGCCCCCAGAGACCTCTGTCTGCAGACCCAATGCCATGAAAGACCTCTGTCTGCAGACCCGATACCCCCACATACCTCTGTCTGCAGACCAGAAGCCCCCAGCGGACATTGTTATGCAAACCCGATGCCTCCACAGACCTCTGTCTGTAGACCCGATTTCCCCGCTGAAGCTCTGTCCGCAGACCTGGTGCCTGCACCGGACCTCTTTCTGCAGACCCGATGTGCCCACAGACCTCAGTCTGCAGACCCGATGCACCCACAGACCGCTGTCTGCAGATCCGATGCCCCCAGAGACCTCTGTCTACAAACCCGATGTCCCCACAGACCTCTGTCTGCAGACACGAAGCCCCCAGAGGTCCTCTGCCTGCAGACCCGATGCACCCAGCAGACCTCTGTCTGCAGACCCGATGCCCCCACGGACATCTGTCTGCAGACCTGATGCCTCCACAGATCTATGTGTGCAGACATGAAGCCCCCAGCGGACCTCTGTCTGCAGACCCAATGCCCAGAGCCGACCTCTGTCTGTAGACCAGATGCCCCCAGGGTACCTCTGTCTGCAGAACCGATGCCCCCAGAGACCTCTGTCTTTAGACACGATGCCCCGCAAGATCTCTGACTGCAGACCCGATGCCCCCACAGACCTCTGTCTGCAGAACTGATGCCCCCAAAGGAGCTCTGTCCGCAGACCTGATGCCCCCACCGGACCTCGGTCCGCAGACCCGATGCCCCCACAGACCTCTGTCTGCAGATCCGATGCGCCGACAGACCTCAATATGCAGACCCGATGCCCCCACAGACCTCTTTGTGCAGACGTGAAGCCCCCAGCAGACCATTGTCTGCAGACCCGATGCCCCCACAGACCTCGGACTGCAGACCCGATGCCCCCACAGACCTCAGTCTGCAGACGTGAAGCCCACAGAGACCTCTGTCTGCAGAGCCGATGCCTCCAGAGGACCTCTGTCTGAAGATCCGATGGCCCCAGAGACCTCTGTGTGGAGACCCGATGCCCCGACAGACCTCTGTCTGCAGACCCGATTCCCTCGCAGACTCTGTCACTGACAAGATGCCCCCGCAGACTTCTGTCCACAGACCTGATGCCCCCATTGACCTCTGTCTGCAGACCCGATGCCCCAAGAGTTCTCTCTCCAGGCCCGATGCCCCCATAGACCTCTGACTACAGACTAGATGCTACCGCAGACCTCTGTCTACAGACCGGATGCCCCCACAGACCTCTGTCTGCAGACCCGATACCCCCACAGACCTCTGTCTGCAGAACCGATGCCCCTACAGACCTCTGTCTGCAGACCCGATGCCCCCACAGACCTCTGTCTGCATACCCGATGCCTCCCAGCAGTCCTCTGTCTGAAGACACGATGCCCTCGCAGACTCTGTCTGTAGACTAGATGCCCCCGCAGACCTCTGTCTACAGACAGGATGCCCCATTGACCTCTTTCTGCAGACCTGATGCAAACAGTGGTCGTCTGCCTCCCGACCCGATGCCCCCACATACCTCTGTCTGCAGACCAGATGCCCCCAGAGGACGTCTGTCTGCAAACCCAATGCCTCCACAGACCTCTGTCTGCAGACCCGATGCCCCCAAAGGAGCTCTGTCCGCAGACCTGATGCCCCCACCGGACCTCGGTCCGCAGACCCGATGCCCCCACAGACCTCTGTCTGCAGATCCGATGCGCCGACAGACCTCAATATGCAGACCCGATGCCCCCACAGACCTCTTTGTGCAGACGTGAAGCCCCCAGCAGACCATTGTCTGCAGACCCGATGCCCCCAGCGGACCTCTGTCTGCAGACCCGAGGCCCCCACAGACCTCTGTCTGCAGAACCGATGCCCCCAGAGACCTATGTCTGTAGACACGATGCCCCCACAGACCTCTGTCTACAGACCTGATGCTCCCATTGACCTCTGTCTGCAGACCTGATGCCAACAGCGGTGGTCTCTCGGCAGACCCAATGCCCCCACAGACTTCTGTCTGCAGACCTGATGCCCCCATAGACCTCGGTATGCAGAACGGATGCCCCCACAGACCTCGGACTGCAGACCCGATGCCCCCACAGACCTCAGTCTGCAGACGTGAAGCACACAGAGACCTCTGTCTGCAGAGCCGATGCCTCCAGAGGACCTCTGTCTGCAGATCCGATGGCCCCACAGACCTCTGTCTGCAGACCCGATTCCCTCGCAGACTCTGTCACTGACAAGATGCCCCCGCAGACTTCTGTCCACAGACCTGATGCCCCCATTGACCTCTGTCTGCAGACATGATGCCAACAGCAGTTGTCTCTCAGCAGACCTGATGCCCCCACATACTTCTGCTGCAGACCCGATGACCCAGCGGACCTCCGTCTGCAGACCCGATGCCTCCACAGACCTCTGTCTGCAGACCTGATGCCCCCATAGACCTCTGTCTGCAGACCCGATGCCCCCAGAGGACCCGTGTCTGCCGAACTGATGCCGCCACAGACTTCTGTCTGCAGACCTGATGCCCACATAGACCTCTGTATGCAGAACCGATGCCCCCACAGACCTCGGTATGCAGACCCGATGCCCCCACAGACCTCTGTCTGCAGACCCGATACCCACAGTGGACCTCTGTCTGCATACCCGATGCATCTCCGCAGACCTCTGTCTGCAGACCCGATGCCCTCGCAGATTCTGTCTGCAGACTAGATGCCCCCGCAGACCTCTGTCTGCAGATCAAATGCCCCCATTGACCTCTGTCTGCAGACCTGATGCCAACGGCGGTCGTTTGTCTGCCGAAGCGATGCCCCGTCATACCTCTGTCTGCAGACCAGATGTCCCCAGTGGACATCTGTATGCAAACCCGATGACTCCAAAGACCTTTGTTTGCAGACCAGATGTCCCCAGCGGACCTCGGTCTGCAGACCAGATGCCCCCACAGACCTCTGTCTGCAGACCCGATGTGCCCACAGACCTCAATCTGCAGACCCGATACCCCCAAAGACCTCAGTCTGCAGACTTGATGGCCACAGAGACCTCTGTCTACAGAGCCGATGCCCCCAGCGGACTTCCGTCTGCAGACCCGATGCCTCCACAGACCTCTGTCTGCAGACCCGATGCACTCGCAGACTCTGTCTTCAGACTAGATGCCCCCGCAGACATCTGTCTTCAGACCGGATGCCCCCATTGACCTCTGTCTGCAGACCTGCTGCCAACAGCGGTCGTCTTTCTACCGACCCGATGCCCCCAGAGACCTCTGTCTGCAGACCGGATGTCCCAACAGACCTCTGTCTGCAGACCTGATTCCCCCAGCGGACTTCTCTCTGCAGACCTGATGGCTCCAGAGACCTCTGTCTGCAGACCCGGTGCCCACAGATACCACTGTCTGGAGACCCGATCCCCCCACAGACCTCTGTCTACAGACCCGATGCCTTCACAGACCTCTGTCTGCAGACCCGGTGCCCCCAGATACCTCTGTCTGGAGACCTGAAGCCCTCAGAGACCTCTGTCTGCAGACCCGATGCCCTGAGAGACCGCTGTCTGCAGATCCGATGCCCCCATAGACCTCTGGCTGCAGACCCGATGCCCCCAGAGACCTCTGTCTGCAGACCCGATGTCCAACAGACTTCTGTCTGCAGACCCGAAGCCACCAGAGGACCTCTGTCTGCAGACCCGATGTCCCCAGCAGACATCTGTCTGCACACCTGATGCCCCCACAGACATCTGTCTGCAGACCTGATGCCTCCACAGACCTCTGTCTGCAGACCCGATGCCCCAAGATACATCTGTCTGAAGTCCCGATGCCGCCAGAGCCATTTTTCTGCAGCCTCGATGCCTCCAGAGACCTCTCAGGACCCGATGCCCCCAGAGGACCTCTGTCTGCAGACCCGATGCCCCCACAGACCTCTGTCTGCACACCTGATGCCCCCACAGACATCTGTCTGCAGAACTAAGGTACGCAGAGACCTCTGTCACCAGACCCGATGCCCCCACAGACCTCTGTCTGCAGACTCGATGTCCCTACAGACCTCTGTCTGCAGACGTGAAGCCCCCAGTGGACCTCCGTCTGCAGACACGATGCCCCCAGCGGACCTTTGTCGGCTGACCCGATGCCCCCACGGACATCTTTCTGCACACCTGATGCCCCCACAGACATCTGTCTGCAGACCTGATGCCTCCACAGACCTCTGTCTGCAGACACGATGCCCCCAGATACATCTGTCTGAAGTCCCGATGCCCCCAGAGACATTTTTCTGCAGCCTCGATGCCTCCAGAGACCTCTCCAGACCCGATGCCCCAGAGGACCTTTGTCTGCAGACCCGAAAACCCAACACACCTCTGTCTGATGTCCCGTTGCCCCCAGAGACCTCTGTCTGCAGACCCGATGCACCCACAAACCTCTGTCTGCACTCCGATGCACACATAGACCTCTGTCTGCAGACCAGATTCCCCCACGGACCTCTGTCTGCAGACCTGATGCCTCCAGAGACCTCTGTCTGCAGACCCAGTGCCCACAGATACCACTGTCTGGAGACCCGATCCCTCCACAGACCTCTGTCTGCAGACCCGATGCGCCCACAGACCTTAATCTGCAGAACCGATGCCCCCATAGACCTCTGTCTGCAGACCCGATGCCCCCAGAGACCTTTGTCTGCAGACCCGATGTCCAACAGACTTCTGTCTGCAGACCCGAAGCCACCAGAGGACCTCTGTCTGCAGACCCGATGTCCCCAGCGGACATCTGTCTGCACACCTGATGCCCCCACAGACATCTGTCTGCAGACCTGATGCCTCCACAGACCTCTGTCTGCAGACCCGATGCCCCCAGATACATCTGCCTGAAGTCCCGATGCCCACAGAGCCATTTTTCCGCAGCCTCGATGCCTCCAGAGACCTCTCAGGACCCGATGCCCCCACAGACCTCTGTCTGCAGACCCGATACCCCCAGTGGACCTCTGTCTGCATACCCGATGCGTCCCCGCAGACCTCTGTCTGCAGACCCGATGCCCCCACAGACCTCTGTCTGCAGACTAGATGCCCCCGCAGACATCTGTCTGCAGACCAAATGCCCCCATTGACCTCTGTCTGCAGACCTGATGCCAACGGCGGTCGTCTGTCTGCCGACCCGATGCCCCGACATACCTCTGTCTGCAGACCAGCTGTCCCCTGCGGACATCTGTATGCAAACCCGATGATTCCAAAGACCTCTGTCTGCAGACCAGAAGTCCCCAGCGGACCTCCGTGTGCAGACCCGATGCCCCCACAGACTCTGACTGCAGACCCAATGTGCCCACAGACCTCAATCTGCAGACCCGATACCCCCAAAGACCTCAGTCTGCAGACTTGATGGCCACAGAGACCTCTGTCTACAGAGCCGATGCCCCCAGCGGACTTCTGTCTGCAGACCCGATGCCTCCACAGACCTCTGTCTGCAGACCCGATGCACTCGCAGACTCTGTCTTCAGACTAGATGCCCCCGCAGACCTCTGTCTGCAGACCCGATGCCCCCACAAACCTCTTTCTGCAGTCCCGATGCCCCCACAGACCTCGGTCTGCAGACCCGATGCCCTCACAGACCTCTGTCTGCAGACCCGATACCCCCAGTGGACCTCTGTCTGCATACCCGATGCGTCCCCGCAGACCTCTGTCTGCAGACCCGATGCCCTCGCAGATTCTGTCTGCAGACTAGATGCCCCTGCAGACCTCTGTCTGCAGACCAAATGCCCCCATTGACCTCTGTGTGCAGACCTGATGCCAACGGCGGTCGTCTGTCTGCCGACCCGATGCCCCGACATACCTCTGTCTGCAGACCAGATGTCCCCAGCGGACATCTGTATGCAAACCCGATGACTCCAAAGACCTCTGTCTGCAGACCAGATGTCCACAGCGGACCTCCGTTTGCAGACCCGATGCCCCCACAGACTTCTGTCTGCAGACCCGATGTGCCCACAGACCTCAATCTGCAGACCCGATGCCCCCAAAGACCTCAGTCTGCAGACTTGATGGCCACAGAGACCTCTGTCTACAGAGCCGATGCCCTCAGCGGAATTCCGTCTGCAGACCCGATGCCTCCACAGACCTCTGTCTGCAGACCCGATGCACTTGCAGACTCTGTCTTCAGACTAGATGCCCCCGCAGACCTCTGTCTACATACCGGATGCTCCCATTGACCTCTGTCTGCAGACTCGATGTCCAAACAGACTTCTGTCTGCAGTCCCGAATCCCCCAGAGGACCTCTGTCTGCAGACCCGATGCCCCCAGCGGACATCTGTCTGCAGACCTGATGCCTCCACAGACCTCTGTCTGCAGACCCGATGCTCCCAGATACCTCTGTCTTCGAACCCTATGCACCCAGAGACATTTTTCTGCGCACTCGATGCCTCCACAGACCTCTGCAGACCCGATGTCCCCAGAGGACCTCTGTTGGCAGACCGGATGACCCAACAGACCTCTGTCTGAAGTCTCGATGCACCCAGAGACCTCTGTCTGCAGACCCAATGCACCCACAAACCTCTGTCTGCAGTCCGATGCACACATAGACATCTGTCTGCAGACCCGATTCCCCCACCGGACCTCTATCTGCAGAACCGATGCCCCCACGGACCTCTGTCTGCAGACCTGATGCCTCCAGAGACCTCTGTCTGCAGACCCGGTGCCCACAGATACCTCTGTCTGGAGACCCGATGCCCCCACAGACCTCTGGCTACAGACCTGATGCCTTCACAGACCTCTGTCTGCAAACCAGGTGCCCTCAGATACCTCTGTCTGAAGACCCGAAGACCCCAGAGACCTCTGTCTGTAGACCCGATGCCCTGAGAGACCTCTGTCTGCAGAACCGATGCCCCCAGAGGACCTCTGTCTGCCGACCCGATGCCCCCATAGACTTCTGTCTGCAGAACAGATGCACCCAGCGGACCTCTGTCTGCAAACCCGATGCCTCCACAGAACTTTGTCTGCAGACCCGATGCCCCCAGAGACCTCTGTCTGCAGACCCGATGCCCCCACAGACCTCTGTCTGCAGAACCGATGCACCCATAGACCTCTGTCTGCAGATCCGATTCTGCCACCGGACCTCTGTCTGTAAACGCTATGTCCTTACAGACCTCTCTCTGCAAAGCTGATGCCTCCACCGACCTATGACTGCAGACACGGTGCCCCCTGATACCTCTGTCTGGAGAACCGAAGCCCCCAGAGACCTCTGTTTGCAGACCTGATGCCTCCACAGACCTCTGTTTGCAGACCAGGTACCCCCAGTGGACCTCTGTCTGCATACCCGATGCGTCCCCGCAGACCTCTGTCTGCAGATCCGATGCCCTCAGAGACTCTGTCACTGACTAGATGCACCCGCAAACCTCTGTCTGCAGACCCGATGCCTCCACAGATCACTGTCTGCAGACCCGATGCCCCCAGAGACCTCTGTCTGCATATCCGATGCCCCCAAAGACCTCTGTCTGCAGACCCGATGCCCCAAGAGTCCTCTCTCTCAAGGCCCGATGCCCCCATAGACCTCTGTCTGCAGACTAGATGCTACCGCAGACCACTGTCTACAGACCGGATGCCCCCACACACCTTTGTCTGCAGACCCGAAACCCCCACAGACCTCTGTCTGCAGAACCGATGTCCCCACAGACCTCTGTCTGCAGACCCGATGCCCCCACAGACCTCTGTCTGCATACCCGATGCCTCGCAGCAGTCCTCTGTCTGCAGACGTGATGCGCTCGCAGACTCTGTCTGCAGACTAGATGCCCCCACAGACCTCTGTCTACAGACAGGATGCCCCCATTGACCTCTTTCTGCAGACCTGATGCAAACAGTGGTCGTCTGCCTGCCGACCCGATGCCCCCACACACCTCTGTCTGCAGACTAGATGCCCCCAGCGGACGTCTGTCTGCAAACCCAATGCCTCCACAGACCTCTGTCTGCAGACCCGATGCCCCCAAAGGAGCTCTGTCCGCAGACCCGATGCCCCCACAGACCTCTGTCTGCAGACCCGACGTGCCCACAGACCTCAATCTGCAGACCCGATGCCCCCAAAGACCTCTGTCTGCAGTCCCCATGCCCCCACAGACCTATGTCTGCAGACCCGATGCAGCCACAAACCTCTGTCTGCAGTCCCGATGCACCCATAGACCTCTCTCTGCAGACTGATAACCCCACCGGACCACTGTGCAGAATCGATGTCCCCACAGACCTCTGTCAGCAGACCTCAAGCCCCTGAGGACGTCTGTTTGCAGACCCGATGCCCCCACGGACCTCTGTCTGCACACACGATGCCCCCACCGGAGCTCTGTCGGCAGACTTGATGCCCCCACATACCTTTGTCTGCAGACCCGTTGCCCTGAGCGGACCTCCTTCTGCAGACCCGATGCCCCCACAGACATCTGACTGCAGACCCGATGCCCTCGCAGACTCTGTCACTGACAAGATGCCCCCGCAGACCTCTGTCTACATACCTGATGCCCCCATTGACCTCTGTCTGCAGACCTGATGCCAACAGCGGTGGTCTCTCGGCAGACCAGATGCCCCCACATACTTCTCTCTGCATACCCGATGACACAGCGGACCTCCGTCTGCAGACCCGATGCCTCCACAGACCTCTGTCTGCAGACCCGATGCCCCCACAGACTTCTGTCTGCAGACCTGATGCCCCCATAGACCTCTGTATGCAGAACCGATGCCCCCAGAGACCTCTGTCTGCAGACCCGATGCCCCCACAGACCTCTGTCTGAAGAACCGATGCCCCCAGAGACCTCTGTTCAGAGACCCGATGCCCCTAGAAGACCTCTGTCTGCAAACCCAATGCCCCCACAGACCGCTGTCTGCAGACCCGATGCCCCCAGAGACCTCTGTCTGCAAACCCGATGTCCCCACAGACCTGTCTGCAGACCCGAAGCCCCCAGAGGTCCTCTGCCTGAAGACCCGATGCCCCCAGCGGACCTCTGTCTGCAGACCTGATGCCTCCACAGACCTCTGTCTGCAGACCCGATGCCCCCATAGACCTCTGTCTGCAGACCCGATGCCCCCACATACCTCTGTCTAGAGACGCGATGCCCCAAGGTACCTTTGTCTGCAGACCTGATGCCTCCACAGACCTCTGTTTGTGGACCCGGTACCCCCAAAGACCTCTGTCTGCAGACCCGATATCCCCAGTGGACCTCTGTCTGCATACCTGATGCCTTCCCGCAGTCTCTGTCTGCAGACTAGATGCCCCCGCAGACCTCTCTCTACAGACCAGATGCCCCCATTGATCTCTGTCTGCAGACCTGATGCCAACAGCGGTCGTCTGTCTGCCGACCCGATGCCCCCACCTACATCTGTCTGCAGACCTGATGCCTCCACAGACCTCTGTCTGCAGACCCGATGACCCCAGATACCTCTTTCTGGACACCCAAAGCCCGCAGAGACTTCTGTCTGCGAACCCGATGCCCCCAGAGACCTTTTTCTGCAGACTCGATGACCCCAGAGACCTCTGTCTGCCGACCCGATTCCCCCAGAGGACCTCTGTCTGCAGACCCGATGCCCCCACAAACCTCTTTCTGCAGTCCCGATGCCCCCAGAGAAATCTGTTTGCAGACCCGATGCCCCCACAGACCTCTTTCTGCGGTCACAATGCACCCATAGAACTCTGTCTGCAGACCCGATTCCCGCACCGGACCTCTGTCTGTAGACGCTATATCCCCATGGAACTCTGTCTGCAAACCTGATGCCTCCACGGACCTCTGACTGCAGACCCGGTGCCCCCAGATACCTCTGTCTAGAGACCCGAAGCCCCAAGAGACCTCTGTCTGCAGACCTGATGCCTCCACAGACCTCTGTTTGCCGAGCAGGTACCCCCAGATACCTCTGTTTTGAGACCCGAAGCCCCCAGAGACCTCTGTCTGCAGACCCAATGCCATGAAAGACCTCTGTCTTCATACCCGATACCCCCACATACCTCTGTCTGCAGACCAGAAGCCCCCAGCGGACATCTTTATGCAAACTCGATGCCTCCACAGACCTCTGTCTGTAGACCCGATGTCCCCCCACGGAGCTCTGTCCGCAGACCTGGTGCCTGCACAGGACCTCTTTCTGCAGACCCGATGTGCCCACAGACCTCAGTCTGCAGACCCGATGCCCCACAGACCTCTTTCTGCAGACCCGATGTGCCCACAGACCTAAGTCTGCAGACCCAATGCCCAATGACCTCTGTGTGCAGACGTGAAGCCCCCAGCGGACCTCTGTCTGCAGACCCGATGTCCCCAGCGGACCTCTGTCTGCAGACGAGATGCCCCCAGCGGACCTCTGTCTGCAGACCAGATGCCCCCAGCGGACCTCTGTCTGCAGAACCGATGCCCCCAGAGACCTCTGTCTTTAGACACGATGCCCGCAGAGACCTCTGACTGCAGACCCGATGCCCGCAGAGACCTCTGTGTGGAGACCCGATGCCCCCACTGACCTCAGTCTGCAGACATGATGCCCACAGAGACCTCTGTCTGCAGAGCCGATGCCTCCAGAGGACCTCTGTCTGCAGATCCGATGCCCCCAGAGACCTCTGTGTGGAGACCCGATGCCCCCACAGACCTCTGTCTGCAGACCTGATGCCAACAGCGGTCGTCTCTCGGCAGACCTGATGCCCCCATTTACTTCTGTCTGCAGACCCGATGCCCCCAGAGGACCTCCGTCTGCAGACCCGATGCCTCCACAGACCTCTCTCTGCAGACCCGATGCCCCCATAGACCTCTATCTGCAGACCCAATGGCCCCAAGAACCTGTGTCTGCTGACCTGATGAACCCACAGATTTCTGTCTGCAGACATGATGCCCCCATAGACCTCTGTATGCAGAACGGATTCCCCCATAGACCTCGGTCAGCAGACCCGATGCCCCCACAGACCTCTGTGGGCAGACCCGATGCCCCCACAGACCTCTGTCTGCAGACACGATACCCCGAGTGGACCTCTGTCTGCATACCCGATGCGTCCCCGCAGACCTCTGTCAGTAGACCCGATGCACTCGCAGACTCTGTCTGCAGACTAGATGCCCCCGCACACCTCTGTCTACAGACCAGATGACCCCATTGACCTCTGTCTACAGACCTGATACCAACAGCGGTCGTCTGTCTGCTGACCCGATGCCCCCACATTCCTCTGTCTGCAGAACAGATGCCTCCAGCGGACATCTGTATGCAAACCCAATGCCTCCACAGACCTCTGTCTGCAGACCCGATGTGCCCACAGACCTCAATATGCAGACTCGATGCCCCCACAGACCTTTGTGTGCAGACGTGAAGCCACCAGCATACCTGTCTGCAGATCCGATGCCCCCAGCGGACCTCTGTCTGCAGGCCCGATGCCCCCACAGACCTCTGTCTGAAGAACCGATGCCCCCAGAGACCTCTGTCTGTAGACACGATGCCCCCACAGACCTCTGACTGCAGACCCGATGCCCCCAGAGACCTTTGTTGGAGACCCGATGCCCCCACAGACCTCAGTCTACAGACTTGATGCACCCAGAGACCTCTGTCTGCAGACTTGATGCACACAGAGACCTCTGTCTGCAGAGCCGATGCCCCCACAGACCTCTGTCTGCAGACCCGATACCCCCAGTGGACCTCTGTCTGCATACTCGATGCCTCCCCGCAGACCTCTGTCTGCACCCCCGATGAACTCGCAGACTCTGTCTTCAGACTTGATGCCCCCACAGACCTCTTTCTACAGACCTGATGACCCCATTGACCTCTGTCTGCAGACCTGATGCCAACAGCGGTCGTCTTTCTACCGACCCGATGCCCCCAGATACCTCTGTCTGCAGACCCGATGTCCAAACAGACTTCTGTCTGCAGACCCGAAGCCCCCAGAAAACCTCTGTCTGCAGACCCGATACCCCAGCGGACATCTGTATGCACATCCGATACCCCCACAGACATCTGTCTGCAGACCTGATGCCTCCACAGACCTTTGTCTGCAGACCCGATGCCCCCAGATACCTCTGTCTGCGGACCCGATGCCCCCAGAGACATTTTTCTGCGGACTCGATGCCTCCAGAGATCTCTGCAGACACGATGCCCCCAGAGGACCTCTGTCTGCAGAACCGATGACTCAACAGACCTCTGTCTGAAGTCCCGATGCTCCGAGAGACCTCTGTCTGCAGACCCGATGCACCCACAGACCTCTGTCTGCAGTAAGATGCACACATAGACCTCTATCTGCAGACCCGATTCCTTCACCGGACCTGGGTCTGAAGACCCGATTACCCCACCGGACCTCTGTCTGCAGACCTGATGACTCCAGAGACCTCTGTCTGCAGACCCGATGCACACAGATACCTCATCTGAAGACCCGATGCCCCCACAGACCTCTCTGCAGACCCGATGCCTTCACAGACCTCTGTCTGCAGACCCGGTGCCTCGATATACCTCTGTCTGGAGAACCGAAGACCCCAGAGACCACTGTCTGCAGACCCGATGCCCTGAGAGACCTCTGTCTGCAGACCCGATGCCCCCATAGACAACTGTCTGCAGACCCGATGCCCCCAGAGGACCTCTGTCTGCAGACCCGATGCCATGAAAGACATCTTTCTGCAGACCCGATG
This sequence comes from Microtus obscurus, assembly GCA_963919715.1. Taxonomy (NCBI): domain Eukaryota; kingdom Metazoa; phylum Chordata; class Mammalia; order Rodentia; family Cricetidae; genus Microtus; species Microtus obscurus. The sequence continues at coordinate 96,677 of CAWTZC010001011.1, read as the reverse complement.
CTCCCATATACCTCTGTCTGCAGACCTGATGCCCCCAGAGGACATTTGTTTGCAGACCCGAAGCCCCCACTGACTTCTGTCTGCATACCTGATGCCCCCATAGACCTCTGTGTGCAGAACCGATGCCCCCACAGACCACGGTATGCAAAAACGATGCCCCCACAGACCTCTGTCCAGAGACCCGATGCCCCTACAGACCTCTGTCTGCAGAACCGATATCCCCAGTGGACCTCTGTCTGCATACCCGATGCTTTCCCGCAGACTCTGCCTGCAGACTAGATGCCCCCGCAGACCTCTCTCTACAGACCGAATGCCCCTATTGACCTCTGTCTGCAGACCTGATGCCAACAGTGGTCGACTGTCTGCTGACCCGATGCCCCCACATACATCTGTCTGCAGACCAGATGCCCCCAGCGGACCTCTGTCTGCAAACCCGATGCCTCCACAGACTTCTGTCTGCATACCCGATGCCCCCACTGGAGCTCTGTCCGCAGACCTGATGCCCCCATAGAACTCTGTATGCAGAACTGATGCCCCCAAAACCTCTGTCTGCAGACCCGATGCCCCCACACACCTCTGTCCGCAGACCCGATGCCGCCACACACCTCTTTCTGCAGACCTGATACCCCCAGTGGACCTCTGTCTGAATACCCGATGCCTCCCCGCAGACCTCTGTCTGCAGACCCGATGACCTCGTAGACTCTTTCTCTAGACTCCATGCCCCCGCAGACCTCTGTCTACAGACCGGATGCCCGCATTGACCTCTGTCTGCAGACCTGATGCCAACAGCGGTCGTCTCTCTGCCGACCTGATGCCCCCACATACCTCTGTCAGCAGACCCGATGCCCTGAGCGGACCTCTGTCTGCAGACCCGATGCCCCACAGACCTCTGTCTGCAGACCCGATGCACTCCCAGAACTCTCTCTGCAGACACGGTGCCCCACAGTCCCTCTGTCTGCAGACCCGATGCCCCCAGAGGACATCTGTCTACAGACCTGATGCCCCCACAGACCTCTATCTGCAGACTGATGATCCCACAGACTTCTCTCTGCAGACCAGATGCCACACAGTCTCTGTCTGTTGACCGGACGACCCCACAGACCTCTGTTTGCAGACCCGATACCAGGACAAACCTCTGTCTGCAGTCCGATGCACACATAGACATCTGTCTGCAGACCCGATTCCCCCACCGGACCTCTGTCTGAAGACCCAATGCCCCCACGGACCTCTGTCTGCAGACCTGATGCCTCCAGAGACCTCTGTCTGCAGACCCGGTGCCCACAGATACCTCTGTCTGGAGACCCGATGCCCCCACAGACCTCTGGCTACAGACCTGATGCCTTCACAGACCTCTGTCTGCAAACCAGGTGCCCTCAGATACCTCTGTCTGGAGACCCGAAGACCCCAGAGACCTCTGTCTGTAGACCTGATGCCCTGAGAGACCTCTGTCTGCAGACCCGATGCTCCCATAGACAAATGTCTGCAGAACCGATGCCACCAGAGGACCTCTGTCTGCCGAACCGATGCCCACATAGACTTCTGTCTGCAGAACAGATGCACCCAGCAGACCTCTGTCTGCAAACCCGATGCCTCCACAGAACTTTGTCTGCAGACCCGATGCCCCCAGAGACCTCTGTCTGCAGACCCGATGCCCCCACAGAGCTCTGTCTGCCGAACCGATGCCCACATAGACTTCTGTCTGCAGAACAGATGCACCCAGCGGACCTCTGTCTGCAAAGCCGATGCCTCCACAGAACTTTGTCTGCAGACCCGATGCCCCCAGAGACCTCTGTCTGCAGACCCGATGCCCCCACAGACCTCTGTCTGCAGAACATGCCCCCGCAGACCTCAGTCTCCATACTCAATGCCCCGACAGACCTCAATCTGAAGACGCGATGTCCCACAGACGTCTGTCTGCAGTCCCAATGCCCCTACTGACCTCCGTCTGCAGAACCGAATCCCCCACAGACCTCTGTCTGCAGATCTGATTGAACCGCAGACCCCTGTCGGCAGACCCAAAGCCCTCAGAGGACTGCTGTCTGCAGAACCGATGCCCCCAGTGGACCTCTGTCTGCATACCCGATGGTTGCACGGACATCTGTCTGCACACCTGATGCCTCCACAGACCTCTGTCTGCAGACCCGATACCCCCAGATAGCTCTGTCTGGAGACCCGAAGCCCCCAGAGACCTCTGTCTGCGGAACTGATGCCCCCAGAGACCTTTTTCTGCAGACTCGATGCCCACAGAGATCTCTGTCTGCAGACTCGATGTCGCCAGAGGACCTCTGTCTGCAGACCCGATGCCCCCAAAGACCTCTGTCTGCAGTCCCGATGCCCCCACAGACCTCTGTCTGCAGACCCGATGCCCCCACAGACCTCTGTCTGCAGTCCCGATGCACCCATAGACCTCTGTCTGCAGAATGATGACCCCACCATACCACTGTCTGCAGACCCGATGCCCCCACAGACCTCTGTCTGCAGACCCGATGCCCCCAAAGACATCTGTCTGCAGACACGATGCCCCCAGCGGACCTCTGTCCGCATACCCGATGCCCCCACAAACATCTGTCTGCAGACCCGATGCCTCCACAGACCTCTGTTTGCATACCCGATGCCCCCAGATAACTCTGTCTGGAGACCCGAAGCCCCCAGAGACCTCTGTCTGTGGACCCGATGCCCCAGAGACCTTTTTCTGCAGACTCGATGCCCCTAGAGACATCTGTCTGCAGACCCGATACCCCCAGAGGACCTCTGTCTGCAGACCTGTTGCCCCAACAGACCTCTGTCTGCAGTCTCGATGCACCCATAGACCTCTGTCTGCAGACCCGAAGCTCCCACAGACCACTGTCTGCTGTCCCGATGCCCCCAGAGACCTCTGTCTGCAGACCCGATGCCCCCACAGACCTATGTCTGCAGACACGATGCCCCCAGCAGACCTCTCTCTGCTGATGCGATGCCCCCACGGACCTCTGTCTGCAGACCTGATGCCTCCACAGACCTCTGTCTCCAGACGGGAAGCCCCCCAGAGACCTCTGTCTGCAGACCCGATGCCCTGAGAAACCTCTGTCTGCTGACCTGATGCCCCCACATACCTCTGTCTGGACACACGAAGCCCCCAGAGACCTTTGTCTGCAGACCTGATGCCCCCAGAGACCTTTTTCTGCAGACTCGATGCCCACAGAGACCTCTGTCTGCAGACCCGATGTCCCCAAAGGACCTCTTTCTGCAGACCCGATGCCCCCAAAGACCTCTGTCTGCAGTCCCCATGCCCCCACAGACCTCTGTCTGCAGTCCCGATGCACCCATAGACCTCTCTGCAGACCGATAACCCCACTGGACCACTGTCTGCAGAACCGATGTCCCCACAGACCTCTGTCCGCAGACCTCAAGCCCCTGAGGACGTCTGTTTGCAGACCCGATGCCCCCAGCGGACCTCTGTCTGCAGACCCCATGCCCCCACAGACATCTGTCTGCAGACCCGATGCCCCCACAGACTTCTGTCTGCAGACCTGATGCCCCCATAGACCTCTGTATGCAGAACCGATGCCCCCACAGACCTCTGTCTGCAGACCCGATGCTCCCACACACCTCTGTCCGCAGACCCGATGCCGCCACACACCTCTTTCTGCAGACCCGATACTCCCAAAGACCTCTGTCTGCATACCAGATGCCTCCCCGCAGACCTCTGTCCGCAGACCCGATGTCCTCCCCGACTCTTTCTGCAGACTCCATGCCCACGCAGACCTCTGTCTGCAGACCCGATGCCACCACAGACCTCTGTATGGAGACCCGATGCCCCCACAGACTTCTGTCTGAAGACTCGATGTCCGCACAGACCTCTGTCTGCAGACCTGAAGCCCTCAGTGGACCTCCATCTGCAGACACGATGCCCGCACAGACCTCTGTCTTCAGTCCCGAAGCACCCATAGACCTCTGTCTGCAGACCCGATTCCCCCACCGGACCTCTGTCTGCTGATGCGATTCCCCACGGACCTCTGTCTGCAGACCCGATGCCCTGAGTAACCTCTGTCTGCAGACCCGATGCTTCCATAGAGCTCTGTCTGCAGACCCGATGCCCCCAGAGGACCTCTGTCTGCCGACCCTATGCCCCCACAGACTTCTGTCTGCAGACCTGATGCCCCCATAGACCTCTGTATGCAGAACCGATACCCCCACAGACCTCTGTCTGCAGACCCGATGCCCCCACACACCTATGTCCGCAGACCCGATGCCGCCACACACCTCTTTCTGCAGACCCGATACCCCCAAAGACCTCTGTCTGCATACCCGATGCCTCCCCGCAGACCTCTGTCTGCAGACCCGATGACCTCGCAGACTCTGTCTGCAGACTCCATGCCCCCGCAGACCTCTGTCTACAGACCGGATGCCCCCATTCACCTCTGTCTGCAGACCTGATGCCAACAGCGGTCGTCTGTCTGCCGACGCGATGCCCCCACATACCTCTGTCAGCATACCCGATGCCCCGAGTGGACCTCCGTCTGCAGACCCGATGCCTCCACAGACCTCTGTCTGCAGACCCGATGCCCACACAGACCTCTCTCTGCAGACACAGTGCCCCACAGACACTCTGTCTGCAGACCCGATGCCCCCAGCGGACATCTGTCTACAGACCTGATGCCCCCACAGACCTCTGTCTGCAGACACACTGCCCCCAGCAGACCTCTGTCTGCAGACCAGATGCACCCGGAGACTCTGTTTGTAGACCAGATGACCCTGCAGACCTCTGTATCCAAACCAGATACACCCCTAGTCCTCTGTCTGCAGACCAGATGCCGACAGCGGTCGTCTGTCTGCAGACCCGATGCCCCCACAGACCTCTGACTGCAGAATGGATGCCCACACATTCTCTGTCTGCAGAACATGCCCCCACAGACCTCTGTTTCCATACTCAATGCCCCGACAGACCTCAATCTGAAGAAGCGATGCTTCACAGACCACTGTCTGCAGTCCCGATGCCCCTACCGACCTCCGTCTGCAAAACCGATGCCCCCAGTGGACCTGCGACTGCAGACACGATGCCCCCAGCGGACCTCCATCTGCAGACCCGATGCCCCCAGAGACCTCTGTCTGCAGATCTGATTGAACCACAGACCTCTGTCGGCAGACCCGAAGCACCCAGAGGACCGCTGTCTGCAGACCTGATGCCTCCACAGACTTCTGTCTGCAGACCCAATGCCCCCAGATACCTCTGTCTGGAGACCCGAAGCCCCCAGAGACCTCTGTCTGCAGACCTGATGCTTCCACAGACCTCTGTTTGCAGACCAGGTACCCCCAGATACCTCTATCTGGAGCCCCGAAGCCACCAGACACCTCTGTCTGCAGACCCAATGCCATGAAAGACCTTTGTCGGCAGACACGACGCCCCCAGAGTACCTGTGTCTGCATACCAGATACGGCCCCGCAGACCTCTGTCTGCATTCCCGATTCCCCTGCAGACTCTGTCTGCAGACTAGATGCCCCCGCAGACCTCTGTCTACAGACCAGATGCCCCCATTGACCTCTGTCTGCAGACCTGATGCCAACAGCGGTCGTCTGTCTGCCGACCCGATGCCCCCACATACGTCTGTCTGCAGACCAGATGCCCCCAGCGGACATCTGTATGCAAATCCAATGCCTCCACAGACCTCTGTCTGCAGGCCCGATGTCCCCACCGGAGCTATGTCCGCAGACCTGATGCCCCCAACGGACCTCGGTGCGCAGACCCGATGCCCCCACAGACCACTGTCTGCAGACCCGATGTGCCCACAGACCGCAATCTGCAGACCCGATGCCCCCACAGACCTCTGTCTGCAGACCCGATATCCCCAGCGGACCTCTGTCTGCATACCCGATGCCTTCCCGCAGTCTCTGTCTGCAGACTAGATGCCCCCGCAGACCTCTCTCTACAGACCGGATGCCCCCATTGATCTCTGTCTGCAGACCTGATGCCAACAGCGGTCGTCCGTCTGCCGACCCGATGCCCCCACATACATCTGTCTGCAGACGCGATGCCCCCACGGACATCTGTCTGCAGACCTGATGCCTCCACAGACCTCTGTCTGCAGAACCGATGCCACCGATACCTCTTTCTGGAGACCCAAAGCCCGCAGAGACCTCTGTCTGCGAACCCGATGCCCCCAGAGACCTTTTTCTGCAGACTCGATGCACCCAGAGACCTCTGTCTGCAACCCGATGCCCCCAGAGGACCTCTGTCTGCAGACCCGATGCCCCCACAGACCTCTTTCTGCAGTCCCTATGCCCCCAGAGAAATCTGTTTGCAGACCCGATGCCCCCACAGACCTCTGTCTGTAGACGCTATGTCCCCACGGAACTCTGTCTGCAAACCTGATGCCTCCACAGACCTCTGACTGCAGACCCGGTGCCCCCAGATACCTCTGTCTAGAGACCCGAAGCCCCAAGAGACCTCTGTCTGCAGACCTGATGCCTCCACAGACCTCTGTTTGCCGAGCAGGTACCCCCAGATACCTCTGTTTCGAGACCCGAAGCCCCCAGAGACCTCTGTCTGCAGACCCAATGCCATGAAAGACCTCTGTCTGCAGACCCGATACCCCCACATACCTCTGTCTGCAGACCAGAAGCCCCCAGCGGACATCGTTATGCAAACCCGATGCCTCCACAGACCTCTGTCTGTAGACCCGATTTCCCCGCTGAAGCTCTGTCCGCAGACCTGGTGCCTGCACAGGACCTCTTTCTGCAGACCCGATGTGCCCACAGACCTCAGTCTGCACACCCGATGCACCCACAGAGTGCTGTCTGCAGATCCGATGCCCCCAGAGACCTCTGTCTACAAACCCGATGTCCCCACAGACCTCTGTCTGCAGACACGAAGCCCCCAGAGGTCCTCTGCCTGCAGACCCGATGCACCCAGCAGACCTCTGTCTGCAGACCCGATGCCCCCACAGACATCTGTCTGCAGACCTGATGCCTCCACAGACCTCTGTGTGCAGACGTGAAGCCCCCAACGGATCTCTGTCTGCAGACCCGATGCCCAGAGCCGACCTCTGTCTGTAGACCAGATGCCCCCCGGGGAACTCTGTCTGCAGAACCGATGCCACCAGAGACCTCTGTCTTTAGACACGATGCCCCCCAAGATCTCTGACTGCAGACCAGATGCCCCCAGAGACCTCTTTGTGGAGACCCGATGCCCCCACAGAACTCAGTCTGCAGACATGATGTCCACAGAATCCTCTGTCTGCAGAGCCGATGCCACCAGAGGACCTCTGTCTCCAGATCCGATGACCCCAGAGACCTCTGTGTGGAGACCCGATGCCCCCACAGACCTCTGTCTGCAGACATGATGCCCACAGAGACCTCTGTCTGCAGAGACGATGCCACCAGAGGACCTCTGTCTGCAGACCCGATGCCCTGAGTAACCTCTGTCTGCAGACCCGATGCCTCCACAGACCTCTGTCTGCAGACCCGATGCCCCCACAGACTTCTGTCTGCAGACCTGGTGTCCCCATAGACCTCTGTATGCAGAACCGATGCCCCCACAGACCTCGGTCTGCAGACCCCATGCCCCCACAGACCTCTGTCTGCAGACCCGATACCCCCCACAGACCTCTGTCTGCATACCCGATGCGCCCCCGCAGACCTCTGTCTGCAGACCAAATGCCCCCATTGACCTCTGTCTGCAGACCTGATGCCAACGGCGGTCGTCTGTCTGCCGACCCGATGCTCCGACATACCTCTGTCTGCAGACCAGATGTCCCCAGCGGACATCCATATGCAAACCCGATGACTCCAAAGACCTCTGTCTGCAGACCAGATGTCCCCAGCGGACCTCAGTCTGCAGACCCGATGTGCCCACAGACCTCAATCTGCAGACCGATGCCCCCAAAGACCTCAGTCTGCAGACTTGATGGCCACAGAGAACTCTGTATACAGAGCCGATGCCCCCAGCGGACTTCCGTCTGCAGACCCGATGCTTCCACAGACCTCTGTCTGCAGACCCGATGCACTCGCAGACTCTGTCTTCAGACTAGATGCCCCCGCAGACCTCTGTCTACAGACCAGATGCTCCCATTGACCTCTGTCTGCAGACCTGATGCCAACAGCGGTCGTCTTTCTACCGACCCGATGCCACAGAGACCTCTGTCTGCAGACCCGATGCCCTGAGAGACGTCTGTCTGCAGACCCGATGCCCCCATAGACAACTGTCTGCAGACCCGATGCCCCCAGAGGACCTCTGTCTGCAGACCCGATGCCATGAAAGACATCTGTCTGCAGACCCGATGCTCCCATATAACTCTGTCTGCAGACCTGATGCCGATGCCCCCAGAGGACATTTGTTTGCAGACCCGAAGCCCCCACTGACTTCTGTCTGCATACCTGATGCCCCCATAGACCTCTGTATGCAGAACCGATGCCCCCACAGACCACGGTATGCAAAAACGATGCCCCCACAGACCTCTGTCCGGAGACCCGATGCCCCCACAGACGTCTGTCTGCAGAATGGATGCCCCCGAATACTCTGTCTGCAGACCATGCCCCCGCAGATCTCTGTCTCCAAACTCAATGCCCCCACAGACATCGGTCTGCAGACCCGATGCCCCAAAGACCTTTGTCTGCAGTCCCGATGCTACCACAGACCTCTGTCTGCAGACCCAATGCCCGCACAGACCTCTGTCCGCAGACCCGATGCCCCCACAGTCCTCTGTCTGCACACACCCCTCCACACAGACCTCTGTCTGCAGATCTGATTCACCCGAAGACCTTTGTCTACAGACTCGATGCCCCCAGAGACCTTTTTCTGCAGACTCGATCCTCCCAGAGACCTCTGTCTGCAGACCTGATGCCCCCACAGACCTCTGTCCACAGACCCGATGCTCCCACTAACCTCTGTCTGCAGACCCGATACCACCAGTGGACTTCTGTCTACATACCCGATGCCTCCACGCAGACCTCTGTCTGCTGACCTGATGCCTTCGCAGACTCTGTCTGCAGAACTGATGCCCCCACAGACCTCTGTCTACAGACCCGATGCCCCCATAGACCTCTGTCTGCAGACCTGATGCCCCCACATACCTCTGTCTGCAGACCCGATTCCCCCAGCGGACCTCCGTCTGCAGACCCGATGCCCCCACAGACCACTGTCTGCAGACTCGATGCCCCCCCGGACCTCTGTCTGCAGACGTGATTCCTCCACAGACCTCTCACTGCAAACCCGGTGCCCCCACGGACCTCTGCAGACCTGATGCCTTTACAGACCTCTCACTGCAAACCCGGTGCCCAGACAGACCTCTGTCTGCAGTCCTGATGCACCCATACACCTCTGTCTGCAGAAGCCATTCCCCACCGGACCTCTGTCTGCAGACCCGATGCCCCCATAGACCTCTGTCTGCAGACCCGATGCCCCCACAGACTTCTGTCTGCAGACCTGATGCCCGCATAGATCTCTGTATGCAGAACCGATGTCCCCACAGACCTCGGTCTGCAGACACGATGCCCACACAGACCTTTGTCTGCAGAATCGATGCCCCCAGAAACCTTTGTCTGCAGAATCGATGCCCCCAGAGGACCTCTGTCTGCAGAACCGATGCCGCCACAGACCTCTCTCTGCAGACCCGATGCCCTCGCAGACTCTGTCACTGACTAGATGCCCGCGCAGACCTCTATCTACATACCCGATGTACCACTGACCTCTGTCTGCAGACCTGATGCCTCCACAGACCTCTGTCTGCAGACCCGGTACCCCCAGATACCTCTGTCTGGAGACCCGAAGCCCCCAGAGACCTCTGTCTGCAGACCCGATGCCCTGAGAGACCTCTGTCTGCAGACCCGATGCCCCCAGAGGACCTCTGTCTGCCGACCTGATGCTCCCATAGACTTCTGTCTGCAGAACAGATGCCCCCAGTGGACCTCTGTCTGCAAACCCGATTCCTCCACAGAACTTTGTCTGCAGATCCGATGCCCCACAGACCCTCTGTCTGCAGACCCGATGACCCCAGCTGACATCTGTCTGCAGACCTGATGCCCCCACAGACCTCTGTCTTCACACTGATGACCCCACAGACTTCTCTCTGCAGATCTGATGCCACACAGACTCTGTCTGTTGACCGGATGCCCCCACAGACCTCTGTCTGCAGACCCGATGCCCCCAGTAAACCTAGGTCCTCAGACAGACCCGATACCCCCACACACCTCTGTCTGCAGACCGATGCCCCCACAGACCTCTGTCTGCTGATGCAGTGCCACCAGATACCTCTGTCTGAGACCCGAAGCATCCAGAGAATTCTGTCTGCAGACCCGATGCCCTGAGAGACCTCTGTCTGCAGACCCGATGCCCCCACAGACTTCTGTCTGCAGACCCGATGCCCCAACAGACCTCTGTCTGCAGACCCGATACCAGCACAGACCTCTGTCTGCAGACCCGATGCCCCCAGCAGACCTCTGTCTGCAGACCCTATGCCCACAGCGGAACTATGTCTTCAGACAAGATGCCCCCACAGACCTCTGTCTGCAGAACCGATGCCCCCATGGACCTCTGTCTGCAGATCCTATGCCCACAGCGGAATTATGTCTTCAGACCCGATGACCCCACAGACCTTTGTCTGCAGAACCGATGCCCCCATGGACCTCTGTCTGCAGACCCGATGCACCCAGCAGGCCTCTGTCTGCTGACCCGATGCCCCCACGGACCTCTGTCTGCAGACCTGATGCCTCTACAGACCTCTGTCTGCAGACCCGATGCCCTGAGAGACCTCTGTCTGCAAACCCGATGCCCTGAGAAACCTCTGTCTGCAGACCCGATGCCCCCAGAGGACCTCTGTCTGCCGACGAGATGCTCCAATAGACTTCTGTATGCAGAACAGATGCCCCCAGCGGACCTCTGTCTGCAAACCCGATGCCTCCACAGAACTTTGTCTGCAGATCCGATGTCCCCACAGACCTCTGTCTGCATACCCGATGCCCTCGCAGACTCTGTCACTGACTAGATGCACCCGCAGACCTCTGTCTACAGACCTGATGCCCCCATTGACCTCTGTCTGCAGACCTGATGCCAACAGCGGTCGTCTATCTGCAGATCCGATGCCCCCAGAGACCTCTGTCTGCAGACCCGATGACCCAGAGGACCTCTGTCTGCCGACCCGATGCCCCCACAGAACCCTGTCGGCATACCCGATGCCCACAGCAGACCTCCGCCTGCAGAACCGATGCCCTCACAGACCTCTCTCTGCAGACATGATGCGCCACAGACCCTCTGTCTGCAGACCCGATGACCCCAGCGGACATCTGTCTGCAGACCTGATGCCCCCAAAGACCTCTATCTGCACACTGATGACCCCACAGACTTCTCTCTGCAGACCTGATGCCACACAGACTCTGTCTGTTGACCGGATGCCCCCACAGACCTCTGTCTGCAGACCCGATGCCCCCAGCGGTCCTACATCTGCAGACCCGATGCCCCCACAGACTTCTGTCTGCAGACCCGATGCCCCCACAGACCTCTGTCTGCAGTCCCGATACCCCCACAGACCTCTGTCTGCAGAACCGATGCCCCCACAGACCTCTGTCTGCGGTCAGGATGCACTGATAGACCTCTGTCTGCAGACCCGATGCCCTCACAGACTCTGTCACTGACTAGATGCCCGCGCAGACCTCTATCTACATACCCGATGTACCACAGACCTCTGTCTGCAGACCTGATGCCTCCACAGACCTCTGTCTGCAGACCCGGTACCCCCAGATACCTCTGTCTGGAGACCCGAAGCCCCCAGAGACCTCTGTCTGCAGACCCGATGCCCTGAGAGACCTCTGTCTGCAGACCCGATGCCCCCAGAGGACCTCTGTCTGCCGAACTGATGCTCCCATAGACTTCTGTCTGCAGAACAGATGCCCCCAGCGGACCTCTGTCTGCAAACCCGATGCCTCCACAGAACTTTGTCTGCAGATCCGATGCCCCACAGACCCTCTGTCTGCAGACCCGATGACCCCAGCTGACATCTGTCTGCAGACCTGATGCCCCCACAGACCTCTGTCTTCACACTGATGACCCCACAGACTTCTCTCTGCAGACCTGATGCCACACAGACTCTGTCTGTTGACCGGATGCCCCCGCAGACCTCTGTCTGCAGACCCGATGCCCCCAGTAAACCTAGGTCCTCAGACCAGATACCCCCACACACCTCTGTCTGCAGACCGATGCCCCCACAGACCTCTGTCTGCTGATGCAGTGCCCACAGATACCTCTGTCTGAGACCCGAAGCATCCAGAGAATTCTGTCTGCAGACCCGATGCCCTGAGAGACCTCTGTCTGCTATCCGATGCCCCCACAGACCCTCTGTCTGCAGACCCGATGCACCAACAGACCTCTGTCTGCAGACCCGATACCAGCACAGACCTCTGTCGGCAGACCCGATGCCCCCAGTCGACCTCTGTCTGCAGACCCTATGCCCACAGCGGAACTATGTCTTCAGACCCGATGCCCCCACAGACCTCTGTCTGCAGAACCGATGCCCCCATGGATCTCTGTCTGCAGACCCGATGCCCCCAGCAGGCCTCTGTCTGCTGACCCGATGCCCCCCACGGACCTCTATCTGCAGACCTGATGCCTCCACAGACCTCTGTCTGCAGACCCGATGCCCTGAGAGACCTCTGTCTGCAAACCCGATGCCCTGAGAAACCTCTGTCTGCAGACCCGATGCTCCAATAGACTTCTGTATGCAGAACAGATGCCCCCAGCGGACCTCTGTCTGCAAACCCGATGCCTCCACAGAACTTTGTCTGCAGATCCGATGTCCCCACAGACCTCTGTCTGCATACCCGATGCCCTCGCAGACTCTGTCACTGACTAGATGCACCCGCAGACCTCTGTCTACGGACCTGATGCCCCCATTGACCTCTGTCTGCAGACCTGATGCCAACAGCGGTCGTCTATCTGCAGATCCGATGCCCCCAGAGACATCTGTCTGCAGACCCGATGACCCAGAGGACCTCTGTCTGCCGACCCAATGCCCCCACAGACCCCTGTCGGCATACCCGATGCCCACAGCAGACCTCCGTCTGCAGAACCGATGCCCTCACAGACCTTTCTCTGCAAACACGATGCGCCACAGACCCTCTGTCTGCAGACCCGATGACCCCAGCGGACATCTGTCTGCAGACCTGATGCCCCCACAGACCTCTATCTGCACACTGATGACCCCACAGACTTCTCTCTGCAGACCTGATGCCACACAGACACTGTCTGTTGACCGTATGCCCCTACAGACCTCTGTCTGCAGACCTGATGCCCCCAGCGGTCCTACATCTGCAGACCCGATGCCCCCACAGACTTCTGTCTGCAGACCCGATACCCCCACAGACCTCTGTCTGCAGTCCCGATGCCCCCAGAGACCTCTGTCTGCAGAACCGATGCCCCCACAGACCTCTGTCTGCGGTCAGGATGCACCGATAGACCTCTGTCTGCAGACCCGATGCCCTCGCAGACTCTGTCACTGACTAGATGCCCGCGCAGACCTCTATCTACATACCCGATGTACCACTGACCTCTGTCTGCAGACCTGATGCCTCCACAGACCTCTGTCTGCAGACCCGGTACCCCCAGATACCTCTGTCTGGAGACCCGAAGCCCCCAGAGACCTCTGTCTGCAGACCCGATGCCCTGAGAGACCTCTGTCTGCAGACCCGATGCCCCCAGAGGACCTCTGTCTGCCGACCTGATGCTCCCATAGACTTCTGTCTGCAGAACAGATGCCCCCAGCGGACCTCTGTCTGCAAACCCGATGCCTCCACAGAATTTTGTCTGCAGATCCGATGCCCCACAGACCCTCTGTCTGCAGACCCGATGACCCCAGCTGACATCTGTCTGCAGACCTGATGCCCCCACAGACCTCTGTCTTCACACTGATGACCCCACAGACTTCTCTCTGCAGACCTGATGCCACACAGACTCTGTCTGTTGACCGGATGCCCCCCCAGACCTCTGTCTGCAGACCTGATGCCCCCAGTAAACCTAGGTCCTCAGACCCGATACCCCCACACACCTCTGTCTGCAGACCGATGCCCCCACAGACCTCTGTCTGTTGACGCAGTGCCCCCAGATACCTCTGTCTGAGACCCGAAGCATCCAGAGAATTCTGTCTGCAGACCCGATGCCCTGAGAGACCTCTGTCTGCAGACCCGATGCCCCCACAGACCCTCTGTCTGCAGACCAGATGCCCCAACAGACCTCTGTCTGCAGACCCGATACCAGCACAGACATCTGTCTGCAGACCTGATGCCCCCACAGACCTCTATCTGCACACTGATGACCCCACAGACTTCTCTCTCGCAGACCTGATGCCACACAGACTCTGTCTGTTGACCGGATGCCCCCACAGACCTCTGTCTGCAGACCCGATGCACCCAGCGGTCCTACATCTGCAGACCCGATGCCCCCACAGACTTCTGTCTGCAGACCCGATGCCCCCACAGACCTCTGTCTGCAGTCCCGATGCCACAAGGGACCTCTGTCTGCAGAACCGATGCCCCCACAGACCTCTGTCTGCGGTCAGGATGCACCGATAGACCTCTGTCTGCAGACCCGATTCACCCACCGGACATCTGTCGGCAGACCCGATGCCCCCACGGACCTCTGTCTGCAGACCTGATGCCTCCATAGACCTCTGTCTGCAGATCCGGTGCCCCCAGAGAACTCTGTCTGCAGACCCAATACTCCCACGGACCTCTGTCTGCAGACCTGATGCCTCCACAGACCTCTGTCTGCAGAACCGATGCCCCCATGGATCTCTGTCTGCAGACCCGATGCCCCCAGCAGGCCTCTGTCTGCTGACCCGATGCCCCCACGGACCTCTATCTGCAGACCTGATGCCTCCACAGACCTCTGTCTGCAGACCCGATGCCCTGAGAGACCTCTGTCTGCAAACCCGATGCCCTGAGAAACCTCTGTCTGCAGACCCGATGCCCCCAGAGGACCTCTGTCTGCCGACGAGATGCTCCAATAGACTTCTGTATGCAGAACAGATGCCCCCAGCGGACCTCTGTCTGCAAACCCGATGCCTCCACAGAACTTTGTCTGCAGATCCGATGTCCCCACAGACCTCTGTCTGCATACCCGATGCCCTCGCAGACTCTGTCACTGACTAGATGCACCCGCAGACCTCTGTCTACGGACCTGATGCCCCCATTGACCTCTGTCTGCAGACCTGATGCCAACAGCGGTCGTCTATCTGCAGATCCGATGCCCCCAGAGACATCTGTCTGCAGACCCGATGACCCAGAGGACCTCTGTCTGCCGACCCAATGCCCCCACAGACCCCTGTCGGCATACCCGATGCCCACAGCAGACCTCCGTCTGCAGAACCGATGCCCTCACAGACCTTTCTCTGCAAACACGATGCGCCACAGACCCTCTGTCTGCAGACCCGATGACCCCAGCGGACATCTGTCTGCAGACCTGATGCCCCCACAGACCTCTATCTGCACACTGATGACCCCACAGACTTCTCTCTGCAGACCTGATGCCACACAGACACTGTCTGTTGACCGTATGCCCCTACAGACCTCTGTCTGCAGACCTGATGCCCCCAGCGGTCCTACATCTGCAGACCCGATGCCCCCACAGACTTCTGTCTGCAGACCCGATACCCCCACAGACCTCTGTCTGCAGTCCCGATGCCCCCAGAGACCTCTGTCTGCAGAACCGATGCCCCCACAGACCTCTGTCTGCGGTCAGGATGCACCCGATAGACCTCTGTCTGCAGACCCGATGCCCTCGCAGACTCTGTCACTGACTAGATGCCCGCGCAGACCTCTATCTACATACCCGATGTACCACTGACCTCTGTCTGCAGACCTGATGCCTCCACAGACCTCTGTCTGCAGACCCGGTACCCCCAGATACCTCTGTCTGGAGACCCGAAGCCCCCAGAGACCTCTGTCTGCAGACCCGATGCCCTGAGAGACCTCTGTCTGCAGACCCGATGCCCCCAGAGGACCTCTGTCTGCCGACCTGATGCTCCCATAGACTTCTGTCTGCAGAACAGATGCCCCCAGCGGACCTCTGTCTGCAAACCCGATGCCTCCACAGAATTTTGTCTGCAGATCCGATGCCCCACAGACCCTCTGTCTGCAGACCCGATGACCCCAGCTGACATCTGTCTGCAGACCTGATGCCCCCACAGACCTCTGTCTTCACACTGATGACCCCACAGACTTCTCTCTGCAGACCTGATGCCACACAGACTCTGTCTGTTGACCGGATGCCCCCCCAGACCTCTGTCTGCAGACC
This sequence comes from Microtus obscurus, assembly GCA_963919715.1. Lineage (NCBI taxonomy): Eukaryota > Metazoa > Chordata > Mammalia > Rodentia > Cricetidae > Microtus > Microtus obscurus. The sequence goes on along the minus strand of CAWTZC010001011.1, from coordinate 80,422 downwards.
TGATGCCCCCAGTAAACCTAGGTCCTCAGACCCGATACCCCCACACACCTCTGTCTGCAGACCGATGCCCCCACAGACCTCTGTCTGTTGACGCAGTGCCCCCAGATACCTCTGTCTGAGACCCGAAGCATCCAGAGAATTCTGTCTGCAGACCCCGATGCCCTGAGAGACCTCTGTCTGCAGACCCGATGCCCCCACAGACCCTCTGTCTGCAGACCAGATGCCCCAACAGACCTCTGTCTGCAGACCCGATACCAGCACAGACATCTGTCTGCAGACCTGATGCCCCCACAGACCTCTATCTGCACACTGATGACCCCACAGACTTCTCTCTGCAGACCTGATGCCACACAGACTCTGTCTGTTGACCGGATGCCCCCACAGACCTCTGTCTGCAGACCCGATGCACCCAGCGGTCCTACATCTGCAGACCCGATGCCCCCACAGACTTCTGTCTGCAGACCCGATGCCCCCACAGACCTCTGTCTGCAGTCCCGATGCCACAAGGGACCTCTGTCTGCAGAACCGATGCCCCCACAGACCTCTGTCTGCGGTCAGGATGCACCGATAGACCTCTGTCTGCAGACCCGATTCACCCACCGGACATCTGTCGGCAGACCCGATGCCCCCACGGACCTCTGTCTGCAGACCTGATGCCTCCATAGACCTCTGTCTGCAGATCCGGTGCCCCCAGAGAACTCTGTCTGCAGACCCAATACTCCCACGGACCTCTGTCTGCAGACCTGATGCCTCCACAGACCTCTGTCTGCAGACCCGGTGCCCCCATAGACCTCTGTCTGCAGACACGATTCACCCACCGGACCTCTGTCTGCAGACCCGATTTCCCCACGGACCTCTGTCTGCGGTCCCGATGAACCCATAGACCTCTGTCTGCAGACCCGATTCCCCCACCGGACATCTGTCGACAGACGCGATGCCCCCACGGACCTCTGTCTGCAGACCGGATGCCTCCATAGACCGCTGTCTGCAGACCCGAAGCCCCCAGAGACCTCTGTCTGCAGACCTGATGCCCTGAGAGACCTCTGTCTGCAGACCCGAAGCGCCCATAGACCTCCATCTGCAGACCCGATGCCCCCAGAGGACCTCTGTCTGCCGAACTGATGCTCCCATAGACTTCTGTCTGCAGAACAGATGCCCCCAGCGGACCTCTGTCTGCAAACCCGATGCCTCCACAGAACTTTGTCTGCAGATCCAATGCCCCCACAGACCTCTGTCTGCAGACCCGATGCCCTCGCAGACTCTGTCACTGACTAGATGCACCCGCAGACCTCTGTCTACATACCCGATGCCCCCATTGACCTCTGTCTGCAGACCTGATGCCAACAGGGGTCGTCTGTCTGCCGACCCGATGCCCCCAGCAGACCTCTGTCTGCGGACACGATGCCCCCACGGACCTCTGTCTGCAGACACGATGCCCTCAGCGGACCTACGTCTGCAGACCCGATGCCCCCACAGACCTGTGTCTGCAGACCCGATGCCCCCACCGACCTCTGTCTAAAGACCCGATGCCCACACAGACGTCTGTCTGCAGATCTGATTCCCCCGCATACCTCTTTCTGCAGACCTGATGTCCCCAGTGGACCTCTGTCTGCAGACCCGATGTCCCCAAAAATCTCTGACTGCAGACTTAAATCCCCCAGAGGACCTCTGTCTTCAGACCCGATGCCCCCACGGACATCTGTCTGCAGACGTGATGCCTCCCCAGACCTCTGTCTGCAGACCCGATTCCCCCTAGATACCTCTGTCTGGAGACCCAAAGCGCACAGAGACCTGGTCTGCAGACCCGATGACCCAAGAGACCTTTTTCTGCAGACTCGATGACCCCAGAGACCTCTGTCTGCAGACCCGATGCCCCCAGAGGACCTCTGTCTGCAGTCCCGATGCCCCAGAGACCGCTTTCTGCAGACCCGATGCCCCCATACACCTCTGTCTGCGGTCCCGATGCACCCATAGACCTCTGTCTGCAGACCCGATTCCCCTACCGGACCTCTGTCTGCAGACCTGATGCCTTTACAGACCTCAGTCTGCAGACCCGGTACCCCCAGATACCTCTGTCTGGAGACGCGAAGCCCCCAGAGACCTCTGTGTGCAGACCCAATGCCATGAAAGACCTCTGTCTGCACACCCGATGCCCCCAGAGGACCAGTGTCTGCAGACCCGATGCCCCCACGGACCTCTGTCTGCAGAACTGATGCCTCCACAGACCTCTGTTTGCAGACCCGATGCCCCAACAGACCTCTGTCTGCAGACCTGATACCAGCACAGACCTCTGTCTGCAGACCCGATGCCCCCAGCAGAACTCTGTCTGCAGACGGTATGCGCACAGCGGAACTATGTCTGCAGACCTGATGCCCCCACAGACCTCTGTCTGCAGAACCGATGCCCCCATGGACCTCTGTCTGCAGACCCGATGCCCCCAGCAGGCCTCTGTCTGCTGACCCGATGCCCCCACGGACCTCTGTCTGCAGACCTGATGCCTCCACAGACCGCTGTCTGCATACCCGGTACCCTCAGATACCTCTGTCTGGAGACCCGAAGCCCCCAGAGACCTCTGTCTGCAGACCCGATGCCCTGAGAGACCTCTGTCTGCAGTCCCGATGCCCTGAGAGACCTCTGTCTGCAGACCCGATGTCATGAGAGGACCTCTGTCTGCCGACCAGATGCTCCAATAGACTTCTGTATGCAGAACAGATGCCCCCAGTGGACCTCTGTCTGCAAACCCGATGCCTCCACACAACTTTGTCTGCAGATCCGATGTCCCCACAGACCTCTGTCTGCATACCCAATGCCCTCGCAGACTCTGTCACTGACTAGATGCACCAGCAGACCTCTGTCTACAGACCCGATGCCCCCATTGACCTCTGTCTGCAGACCTGATGCCAACAGTGGTCGTCTATCTGCAGATCCGATGCCCCCAGAGACCTCTGTCTGCAGACCCGATGACCCAGAGGACCTCTGTCTGCCGATCCGATGCCCCCACAGATGCAAGTCGGCATACCCGATGCCCACAGTGGACCTCCGTCTGCAGACCCGATGCCCCCACAGACCTCCGTCTGCAGACCCGATACCCTCACAGACCTCTCTCTGCAGACACGATGCCCCACAGACCCTCTGTCTGCAGACCCGATGACCCCAGCGGACATCTGTCTGCAGACCTGATTGCCCCCACAGACCTCTATCTGCACACTGATGACCCCACAGACTTCTCTCTGCAGACCTGATGCCACACAGACTCTGTCTGTTGACCGGATGCCCCCACAGACCTCTGTCTGCAGACCCAATGCCCCCAGCGGTCCTACATCTGCAGACCCGATGCCCCCACAGACCTCTGTCTGCAGACCCGATGCCCCCACAGACCTCTGTCTACAGACCCGATGCCCCCACAGACCTCTGTCTGCAGGACCCGATGCCCCCATAGACCTCTGTCTGCAGACCCGATGCCCCCAGAGGACCTTTGTCTACCGACCAGATGCCCCCACAGACTTCTGTCTGGAGACCTGATGCCCGCATAGATCTCTGTATGCAGAACCGATGTCCCCACAGACCTCGGTCTGCAGAACCGATGCCCCCACAGACCTTTGTCTGCAGACTCGATGCCCTCAGAGACCTCTGTCTGCAGACCCGATGCCTCCAGAGGACCTCTGTCTGCAGATCCGATGCCCCCACAGACCTCTCTCTGCAGACCCGATGCCCTCGCAGACTCTGTCACTGACTAGATGCCCGCGCAGACCTCTGTCTACATACCCGATGTACCATTGACCTCTGTCTGCAGACCTGATGCCTCCAAAGACCTCTGTCTGCAGACCCGGTACCCCCAGATACCTCTGTCTGGAGACCCGAAGCCCCCAGAGACCTCTGTCTGGAGACCCGAAGCCCCCAGAGACCTCTGTCTGCAGACCCGATGCCCTGAGAGACCTCTGTCTGCAGACCCGATGCACCCATAGACCTCTGTCTGCAGACCCGATGCCCCCAAAGGACCTCTGCTGGCGACCCGATGCTCCCATAGACTTCGGTCTGCAGAACAGATGCCCCCAGCGGACCTCTGTCTGCAAACCCGATGCCTCCACAGAATTTTGTCTGCAGATCCGATGCCCCACAGACCCTCTGTCTGCAGACCAGATGACCCCAGCTGACATCTGTCTGCAGACCTGATGCCCCCACAGACCTCTATCTGCACACTGATGACCCCACGGACTTCTCTCTGCAGACCTGATGCCACACAGACTCTGTCTGTTGACCGGATGCCCCCACAGAACTCTGTCTGCAGACCCGATGCCCCCAGCGGACCTACGTCCTCAACCCGATGCCCCTACAGACCTCTGTCTGCAGACCGATGCCCCCACAGACCTCTGTCTGCAGACGCAGTGCCCCCAGATACCTCTGTCTGGAGACCCGAAGCATCCAGAGAATTCTGTCTGCAGACCCGGTGCCCTGAGAGTCCTCTGTCTGCAGACCCGATGTCATGAGAGGACCTCTGTCTGCTGACCAGATGCTCCAATAGACTTCTGTATGCAGAACATATGCCCCCAGCGGACCTCTGTCTGCAAACCCAATGCCTCCACAGAACTTTGTCTGCAGAACCGATGCCCCCACAGACCTCTGTCTGCGGTCAGGATGCACCGATAGACCTCTGTCTGCAGACCCGATTCCCCCACCGGACATCTGTCGGCAGACCCGATGCCCCCACGGACCTCTGTCTGCAGACCTGATGCCAACAGTGGTCGTCTGTCTGCTGACCCGATGCCCACAGCGGAACTCTCTCTGCAGACCTGATACCCCCCAGACCTGTGTCTGTAGAACCGATGCCCCCAGAGACCTCTGTCTGCAGACCTGATGCCTCCACAGACCTCTGTTTGCAGACCCGGTGCCCCCACAGACCTCTGTCTGTAGACCCGATTCACCCACCGGACCTCTGTCTGCAGACCCGATTTCCCCACGGACCTCTCTCTCTGCAGACCTGATGCCTCCACAGACGTCAGACTGCAGACTCGGTGCCCTTAGATACCCCTGTCTAAAGACCCGAAGCCGCCAGAGACCTCTGTCTGCAGACCTCATGCCCCTACAGACCTCTGTCTGCAATCCCGATGCACGCATATACCTCTGTAAGCAGAAACCATTCCCCCACCGGACCTCTGTCGGCAGACCCAATGCCTCCACGGACCTCTGTCTGCAGATCTGATGCCTCCACAGACCTCTGTCTGCAGACCCGGTGACCCCAGATACCTCTGTCTGGAGACCCGAAGCATCCAGAGACTTCTGTCTGCAGACCCGATGCACTGAGAGATCTCGGTCTGCACACCCGATGCCCCCAGAGGACCTCTGTCTGCCGACCCGATGCCCCCAAAGACTTCTATCTGCAGACCTGATGCCCCCATAGACCTCTGTATGCAGAACTGATGCCCCCATAGACCTCAGTCTGCAGACCTGATACCCCCACTGGACCTCTGTCTGCAGACCCGATACCCCCAGTGGACCTCTGTCTGCATACCTGATGACTCCCCGCAGACCTCTGTCTGCAGACCCGATGACCTCGGAGACTCTGTCTGCAGACTAGATGCCCCCGCAGACCTCTGTCTACAGACCGGATGCTCCCATTGACCTCTGTATGCAGACCTAATGCCAACAGCGGTTGTCTTTTCGCCGACCTGATGCCCCCACATACCTCTGTCTGCAGACCAGATGCTCCCAGCAGACCTCTCTCTGCAAACTCGATGCCTCCACAGACCTCTGTCTGCAGACGCGATGCCCCCACCAGAGCTCTGTCCGCAGACCTGATGCCCCCACCAGACCTCGGTCCGCATACCCGATGCACCCACAGACCTCAATCTGCAGACCCGATGCCCCCACAGACCTCGGTGTGCAGACGTGAATCCCCCAGCGGACCTCTGTCTGCAGACCCGATGCCCCCAGCGGACCTCTGTCTGCAGTCCCGATGCACGCATAGACCTCTGTCAGCAGAAACCATTCCCCCACCGGACCTCTGTCGGCAGACCTGATGCCCCCACTGACCTCTGCCTGCAGACCTGATGCCTCCACAGACCTCTGTCTGCAGACCCGGTGCCCCCAGATACCTCTGTCTGGAGAACCGAAGCATCCAGAGACTTATGTCTGCAGACCCGATGTCCTGAGAGATCTCTGTCTGCAGACCCGATGCCCCTATAGACCTCTGTCTGCAGACCCGATGCCCAAACAGACCTCTGTCTGCAGACCCGATACCAGCACAGACCTCTGTCTGCAGACCCGATGGCCCCATCAGACCTCTGTCTGCAGACACGATGCCCACAGCGGAACTCTGTCTGCAGACCCGATGCTCCACAGACCTCTGTCTGCAGAAACAATACCCCTACGTACCTCTGTCTGGAGACCCGATGCCCGCAGCAGACCACTGTCTGCAGACCCAATGCCCTGAGAGACCTCTGTCTGCATACCCGGTGCCACCATAGACCTCTGTCTGCAGTCCCAATGCCCTGAGAGACCTCTCTGAAGACCTGATGCCCTCACAGACCTCTTTCTGCAGACCCGATGCCCCCCACAGACCTCTGTCCTCAGAACCGATGCCCCCACACACCTCTGTCTGCAGACCCGATGGCCTCGCAGACTCTGTCTTCAGACTTGATGACCCCGCAGACCTCTGTCTACATACCGGATGCCCCCATAGACCTCTGTCTGCAGACCTGATGCCAACAGTGGTCGTCTGTCTGCCGACCCGATGCCCCCACAGACCTCTGTCTGCAGTCCTGATGCACCCATAGACCTCTGTCTGCGCAAACCATTCCCCCACCGGACCTCTATCTGCAGACCTGATGCCCTGAGAGACCTCTGTCTGCAGACCCCATGAGCCCATAGACCTCTGTCTGCAGAACCGATGCCCTGAGAGACCTCTGTCTGCAGACCCGATGCCCCCATAGACTGCTGTCTGCAGAACAGATGCCCTCAGCAGACCTCTGTCTGCAAACCCGATGCCCCCAGCAGGCCTTTGTCTGCAGACCCAATGCCCACACAGGAGCTCTGTCCGCAGAACTGATGCCCGTTCCGGACCTCGGTCCACAGACCCGATGCCCCCACAGACCTCTGTCTGCAGACCCGATGCCCACACATACCTTTGTCTGCAGACCCGATGCCCTCACAGACCTCTCTCTGCAGACACGATGCCACACAGACCCCTGTCCGCAGACCCGATGCTTCCACCAGAGCTCTGTCCGCAGACCCGATGCCCCCACCGGACCTCGGTCCGCAGACGCGATGCTCCCACAGACCCCTGTATGCAGATCCGATGCGCACAGAGACCTCAATCTGCAGACCCGATGCACCCACAGACCTCTGTCTGCAGATCCGAAGCCCCCAGCTGATCTCTGTCTGCAGAGCCGATGCCCACAGCGAAACTCTGTCTGCAGACCCGATACCCACACAGACTGTTGTCTGTAGAACTGATGCCCCCAGAGACCTCTGTCTGCAGACCCGATGCCACCACAGACCTCTGTCTGCAGAACTGATGCCCCCAGAGTCCTCTGTCTAGAGACCCGATGGCCCTACAGACCTCTGTCTGCAGACCGGATGCCCCACAGACCTCAGTCTGCAGACCCGATGCCCCCAGAGACCTCTGTCTGCAAACCCGATGTCCCCACAGACATCTGTCTATAGACCTGATGCCTCCACAGACCTCTGTCTGCAGACCCGTTGCCCCCAGGGACATTTTTCTACGGACTGATGCCTCCAGAGACCTCTGCAGACCCGATGCCCCCAGAGGACCTCTGTCTGCAGACCCGATGCCCCCAGAGACCTCTGTCTGCAAACCCGATGTCCCCACAGACCTCTGTCTGCAGACCTGAAGCCGCGAAAGGTCCTCTGCCTGCAGATTCGATGTCCCCAGCGGACCTCTGTCTGCAGACCCGATGCCCCCACGGACATCTGTCTGCAGACCTGATGCCTCCACAGACCTCTGTCTGCAAACCCGGTGCCGCCACATACCTCTGTCTGGAGACGCGATGCCCCAAGGTACCTTTGTCTGCAGACCTGATGCCTCGACCGACCTCTGTTTGCGGACCCGATATCCCCAGTGGACCTCTGTCTGCATACCCGATGCCTACCCGCAGTCTCTGTCTGCAGACTAGATGCCCCAGCAAACCTCTCTCTACAGACCGAATGCCCCCATTGATCTCTGTCTGCAGACCTGATGCCAACAGCGGTCGACTGTCTGCCGATGCGATGCCCCCACATACTTCTGTCGGCAGACCAGATGCCCACAGCGGACATCTGTATGCAAACCCGATCCCACCACAGACCTCTGTCTGCAGAACCGATGCCCCCAGAGACCTCTGTGTGGAGACCCGATGCCCCCACCGACCTCTGTCTGCATACCTGATGCAAACAGTGGTCGTCTGTCTGCCGACCCGATGCCACCACAGACTTCTGTCTGCAGTCCTGATGCCAACATAGACCTCTGTATGCAGAACCTATGCCCCCACAGACCTCTGTCTGCAGACCCGATGACCCCAGAGACCTGTGTCCGCAGACCAGATGCCCCCACAGACCTCTGTCTGCAGACCAGATACCCACAGTGGACCTCTGTCTGCATACCCGATACCTCCCCACAGACCTCTGTCTGCAGACCCGTTGCCCTCGCAGACTCTGTCTTCAGACTAAATGCCCCCGCAGACCTCTGTCTACAGACCGGATGCCCCCATTGACCTCTATCTGCAGACCTGATGCCAACAGTGGTCCTCTGTCTGCCGACCCTATGCCCCCATATACCTTTTTCTGCAAACCCGATGCCCCGGGCGGACCTCCGTCTGCAGAACCGATGCGCCCACAGACATCTGTCTGCAGACGCGATGCCCCCACAGACCTCTCTCTGCAGACACGATGCCCACAGACCCTCCTTCTGCAGACCCGATGCCCCCACCTGAGCTCTTTCCGCAGACCCGACCCCCACCGGACCTCGGTCCGCAGACCCGATGCCCCCACAGCCCTCTGTCTGCAGACCCGAAGCTCCCAGCGGACCTCTGTCTGCAGACCCGATGCCCACAGCGAAACTCTGTCTGCAGACCCGATACCCCCCAAACCTGTGTCTGTAGAACCGATGCCCCCAGAGACCTCTGTCTGCAGACCTGCTGCCTCCACAGACCTCTGTTTGCGGACGCGGTGACCCCACAGACCTGTGTCTGCAGACCCGATATCCCCAGTGGACCTCTGTCTCCATACCCGATGCCTTCCCCCAGTGTCTGTCTGCAGACTAGATGCCCCCGCAGACCTCTCTCTACAGACCGGATGCCCACATTGGTCTCTGTCTGCAGACCTGATGCCAACAGCGGTCGTCTGCCTGCCGACCCGATGCCCCCACATACATCTGTCTGCAGACCCGATGCCCCCACAGACATCTGTCTGCAGACCTGATGCCTCCACAGAACTCTGTCTGCAGACCCGATGCCCCAGATATCTCTTTCTGTAGACCCAAAGCCCGCAGAGACCTCTGTCTGCGAACCCGATGCCCCCAGAGACCTTTTTCTGCAGACTCGATGCCCCCAGAGACCTCTGTTTGCAGACGCGATGCCCCCAGAGGACCTCTATCTGCAGAGCCGATGCCCCCACAGACCTCTGTCTGCAGAACCGATGCCCCCAAAGACCTCTGTCTGCATACCCGATACCCCTAGTGGACCTCTGTCTGCATACCCGGTGCCTCCCCGCAGACCTCTGTCTGCAGACCCGATGCACTCGCAGACTCTGTCTTCAGACTAGATGCACCCGCAGACCTCTGTCTACAGACCGGATGCCCCCATTGACCTCTGTCTGCAGACCTGATGCCAACAGCGGTTGTCTTTCTACCGACCAGATGCCGCCAGAGACCTCTGTCTGCAGACCCGATGCCCCCAACCGACATCTGTCTGCACACCCGATGCCACCACAGACATCTGTCTGCAGACCTGATGCCTCCACAGACCTCTGTCTGCAGACCCGTTGCCCCCAGAAATATTTTTCTGCGGACCGATGCCTCCAGAGACCTCTGCAGACCCGATGCCCCCAGAGGACCTCTGTCTGCAGACCCGATGACCCAGCAGACCTCTGTCTGAAGTCCCGATGTCCCCAGAGACCTCTGTCTGCAGACCCGATGCACCCACAAACCTCTGTCTGCAGTCCAATGCACACATAGACCTCTGTCGGCAGATCCGATTCCCCCACCGGACCTCTATCTGCAGACCCGATGCCCCTATGGACCTCTGTCTGCAGACCTGATGCCTCCAGAGACCTCTGTCTGCAGACCTGGTGCCCACAGATACCTTTGTCTGCAGACCCGATGCCCCCACAGACCTCTGTATGCAGACCCGATGCCCCCACATACCTTTGTCTGCAGACCCGATGCCCCGAGCGGACCTCCGTCTGCAGACCCGATGCCCCCACAGACATCTGTCTGCAGACCCGATGCCATCAAAGACCTCTCTCTGCATACACGATGCCACACAGACCCTCTGTCTGCAGACCCGATGCTTCCACCGGAGCTCTGTCCGCAGACCCGATGCCCCCACCGGACCTGGGTCCACATACCCGATGCCCCCACAGACCCCTGTCTGCAGATCCGATGCGCACACAGACCTCAATCTGCAGACCCGATGCCCCCAGAGACCTCTGTCTGCAGACCCGAAGCCCCCAGCGGATCTCTGTCTTCAGAGGTGATGCACACAGCGGAACTCTGTCTGCAGACCCGATACCCCCACAGACCTTTGTCTGTATAACCGATGCCCCCAAAGGTTCTCTGCCTGCAGACCCGATACCCACAGCGGACCTCTGTCTGCAGACCCGATGCCCCAACGGACATCTGTCTGCAGACCTGATGCCTCCACAGACCTCTGTCTGCAAACCCGGTGCCGCCACATACCTCTTTCTGGAGACGCGATGCCCCAAGGTACCTTTGTCTGCAGACCTGATGCCTCGACCGACCTCTGTTTGCGGACCCGGTGCCCCCAAAGACCTCTGTCTGCAGACCCGATGCCTACCCGCAGTCTCTGTCTGCAGAATAAATGCCCCAGCAAACCTCTCTCTACAGACCGGATGCCCCCATTTATCTCTGTCTGCAGACCTGATGCCAACAGCGGTCTTCTGTCTGCTGACCCGATGCCCCCACATACATTTGTCTGCAGACCCGATGCCCCCACGAACATCTGTCTGCAGACCTGATGCCTCCACAAACCTCTGTCTGCAGAACCGATGCCCCCAGATACCTCTGTCTGGAGACCCAAATCCCGCAGAGACCTCTGTCTGCGAACCCGATGCCCCCACAAACCTTTTTCTGCAGACTCGATGCCCCCAGAGACCTCTGTCTGCAGACCCGATGCCCACAGAGGACCTCTGTCTGCAGAACTGATGCCCCCACAGACCTCTGTCTGCAGTCCCGATGCCCCCAGAGACCTCTGTCTGCAGACTCGATGCCCTCAAAGACCTCTTTCTGCGGTACCGATGCACCCATAGAACTCTGTCTGCAGACCTGATTCCCCCACCGGACCTCTGTCTGTTGACACTGTATCCCCACGGACCTCTGTCTGCAAACCTGATGCCTCCACAGACCTCTTACTGCAGACCCAGTGCCCCCAGATACCTCTCTCTGGAGACCCGAAGCACCCAGAGACCTCTGTCTGCAGACATGATGCCTCCACAGACCTCTGTTTGGAGACCAGGTACCCCCAGATACCTCTGTCTGGAGACCTGAAGCCCCCAGAGACCACTGTCTTCAGACCCAAGGCCATGAAAGACCTCTGATGCAGACCCGATGCCCCCATAGACCTCTGTCTGCAGACCCGATGCCCCCAGAGGACCTGTATCTGCCGACCCGATGCCCCCACAGACTTCTGTCTGCAGACCTGATGCCCCCATAGACCTCTGTGTGGAGACCCGATGCCCCCACAGACCTCGGTCTGTAGAACCGATGCCCCCACAGACCTCTGTCTGCAGACCCGATGCCCTAGCAGACTCTGTCTGCAGACTAGATGCCCATGCAGACCTCTGTCTACAGACCGGATGCCCCCATTGACCTCTGTCTGCAGACCTGATGCCAATAGCGGTCGTCTGTCTGCCAACGCGATGCCCCCACATACCTCTGTTGGCAGACCAGATGCCCACAGCGGACATCTGTATGCAAACCCGATCCCTCCACAGACCTCTGTCTGCAGACCCGATGTCCCCACCGGAGCTCTGTCCGCAGACCTAATGCCGCCACCGGACCTCGTTGCACAGACCCGATGCCCCCAGCAGACCTCTGTCTGCAGACCCGATGCCCCCAGAGACCTCTGTGTGGAGACCCGATGCCCCCACAGACCTCAGTCTGCAGACTCGATGAACACAGAGACCTCTGTCTCCAGAGCCGATGCCTCCAGAGGACCTCTGTCTGCAGAACCGATGCCCCCAGAGGACCTCTGTCAGCAGATCCGATGCCCCCACATAACTCTGTCTGCAGACCCGATTCCCTCGCAGACTCTGTCACTGACAAGATGCCCCCACAGACCTCTGTCTACAGACCCGATGCCCCCATTGACCTCTGTCTACAGACCTGATGCCAACAGCGGTTGTCTCTCAGCAGACCTGATGCCCCCACATACCTCTGTCTCAAGACCCGGTGCCCCCAGCGGACTTCCGTCTGCAGACCGGATACCTCCACAGACCTCTGTCTGCAGACCCAATACCCCCAGATACCTCTGTCTGCGGACCCAATGCCCCCAGAGACATTTTTCTGCGGACTCGATGCTTCCAAAGACCTCTGCAGACCTGATGCCCCCAGCAGACCTCTGTCCGCAGACCCGATGCCCCCACGGACATCTGTCTGCAGACCTGATGCCTCCACAGACCTCTGTCTGTAGACCCGATGCCCCCATAGACCGCTGTCTGCATACCCGATGCCTTCCCGCAGTCTCTGTCTGCAGACTAGATGCCCTCGCAGACCTCTCTCTACAGAACACATGCCCCCATTGATCTCTGTCTGCAGACCTGATGCCAACAGCGGTCGTCTTTCTGCTGACCCGATGCCCCCACATACATCTGTCTGCAGACCCAATGCCCAAACAAACATCTGTCTGCAGAACTGATGCCTCCAGAGACCTCTGTCTGCAGACCCGATGCCCCCAGATACCTCTGTCTGGAGACCCACATCCAGCTGAGATCTCTGTCTGAGAACCCGATGCCCACAGAGACCTTGTTCTGCAGACTCGATGCCCCCAGAGACCTCTGTCTGCAGACCCGATGCCCCCACAGACCTCTGTTTGTGGTCCCGAGGCACCCATAGACCTCTGTCTGCAGACCCGAAGCCCCCACCGGACCAGTGTCTTTAGACGCTATGTGCCCACGGACCTCTGTCTGCTGTCCCGATGCCCCCAGAGACCTCTGTCTGCGGTCACGATGCCCCCACAGACCTCTGTCTGCGTTCCAGATGCACCCATAGACCTCTGTCTGCAGACCCGATTCCCGCACCAGACCTCTGTCTGTAGTCGCTATGTCCCCACGGACCTCTGTCCTCAAACCTGATGCCTCCACAGACCTCTGACTGCAGACTCGTTGCCCCCAGATACCTCTGTCTGGAGACCCGAAGCCCCCAGAGACCTCTGTCTGCAGACCCGATGCCCACAGAGACCTTTTTCTGCAGACTCGATGCCCCCACAGACCTCTGTCTGCAGTCCCGATGCCCCCAGGGACCTCTGTCTGCAGACCCGATGCCCCCACAGACCTCTGTCTGCGGTCCCGATGCACCCATAGACCTCTGTCTGCAGACCCGATTCCCCCACCGGACGAGTGTCTATAGACGCTATGTCCCCACGGACCTCTGTCTGCAGTCCCCATGCCCTGAGAGACCCCTGTCTGCAGACCCGATGCCCCCACAGACCTCTGTCTGTAGACGCTATGTCCCCAAGAACCTCTGTCCTCAAAACTGATGCCTCCACAGACCTCTGACTGCAGACCCGGTGCCCCCAGATACCTCTGTCTGGAGACCCAAAGCCCCCAGAGACCTCTGTCTGCAGACCTGATGCCTCCACAGACCTCTGTTTGCAGACCAGGTACCCCCAGATACCTCTGTCTGGAGCCCCGAAGCCACCAGAGACCTCTGTTTGCAGACCCAATGCCATGAAAGACCTCTGTCTGCAGACACGATGCCCCCAGAAGACCTGCGTCTGCCGAACCGATGCCCCCACATACTTCTGTCTGCAGACCTGATGCCCCCATAGACCTCTGTATGCTGAACTGAATCCGCCACAGACCTCGGCCTGCAGACCCGATGCCCCCACAGACCTCTGTCTGCAGACCCGATACCCCCAGTGGACCTCTGTCTGCATACCCGATGCATCCTCGCAGACCTCTGTCTGCAGACCCGATGCCCTCGCAGACCATGTCTGCAGACTAGATGCCCCCGCAGACCTCTGTCTCCAGACCGGATGCCCCCATTGTTCGCTGTCTGCAGACCTGATGCCAACAGCGGTCGTCTGTCTGCCGACCCGATGCCCCCAGATACCTCTGTCTGCAGACAAGATGCCCCCAGCGGACATCTGTATGCAAACCTGATGCCTCCACAGACCTCTGTCTGCAGACCCAATGTTCCCACCGGAGCTCTGTCCGCAGACCTGATGCCCCCACCGGACCTCGGTGCGCAGAACCGATGCCACCACAGACCTCTGTCTGCAGAACCGATCCCCCCAGAAAACCTCTGTCTGCAGACCCGATGTCTCCACAGACCTCTGTCTGAAGTCCCGATGCCCCCAGAGTCCTCTGTCTGCAGACCCGATGCACCCACAAACCTCTGTCTGCAGTCTGATGCACACATAGACCTCTGTCTGCATACCCGATTCCCCCACCGGACTTCTGTCTGGGAGTCCCGTTGCCTCCAGAGACCTCTGTCTGCTGATGTGGGAGTGTCATATATCAATCTGTTTATCAACCTGTTGATTTCATTGGTTAAAATAAAGACACTGCTTGGCTGGTCCTATAGGTTAGAACATAGGTGGGTGGAGTAAAAAAGAATAGTATGCGGACAGGAAGAGGAAGTGAGCTCAGAGAAGCACGCAGCTCCGCTCAGAGACAGCAGCCTCCTGTCTAGCGGGCAGACAGGATGGCCCAGCTCTCTGAGGCACACACGCGATGAAGCTCCGACTCAAGATGGATGTAGGCTAGAATCTTCCCGGTAAGCGCACCTTGGGGTGCAACACACTTTATAAGAAATGGGCTAGTCCAGGTGCGAGAGTTAACCAAGAAGAGACTAGAAATAATGGGCCAAGCAGTGTTTAAATGAATACATTTTGTGTGTTGTTATTTCGGGCATAAGCTAGCCAGGCGACAGGGGTGCTGGGGGACGCAACCCGGCGCCCCAATTTCAACAGATGGCTGCCCAACTTGTGGACAACTGAATCCACCGAAAGCCCGAGAAAGCTTGGGAAAGAGTAAAGCATGTTTTCTTGGTAGCAGCAGTTTCTTGGTTATGGTCTGATTGCTAGAGGCAAGCAAGCGCTCTCAGCTAAGAGAGGCTTCCTGACTCAGCTTCAGCTGCAAAACCCTGCAGCTCATTAAGAGGTCCTGCCACGAAACACTGAAACGGTATTGACAAAAAGCTGAATGCATGCTTTTCAGCCGTAGCAGGAAAAAAACTGCGCTGTTAAAAATGCCTGCTTTCTGGGCCGTCCTGCCAGGGCAAACTCTGACTGAAGCAGGAGGGCCGGCTACAGAGAGAGGACTTGAGTGTTGTCTGTTGCAGCTTAATTGCTGGCAGGGACCTTGAAACACTGTAGACTTGTGGCACTGAACGCGGATCTGGCCGGTACCTCAGTCACAAGGTTGGAATGGCAGAAAGCTCAGGAATGGACAGGATCTAGCTGGCAAAGCCACGCCTTTAGTCCTATTGAGATTGTTTGGTAAATTAAAGACTTATGAGGTCAGAAAAACAGAGAGAGATACAGTAAAAAGAGATTCAAAGATAAAGAAAATTTTTAAATGTTTTACACTGTGTTAAAAATATATGCAAGCTAAAAGTTAAAATTCTTAAAGTAAAAACAAAAATAAGGAAGAAAAAAGAAGTTGGTTGTGGTAGTACACGCCTTTAATCCCAACACTTGGGATGCAGAGGGAAATTGACCCTGTGACTTCAAGGTATGGTAGCACACGCCTTTAATTCCAGTGCCTAGAAGGCAAGAGACAAACAGATCTCTGTGAGTTCAAGGTGTGGTAGCATACGCCTTTAATCCCAGTGCCTGGGAGGCAGAGACAGGCGGATCTCTGAGAGTTCAAAAACAGCCTGGTCTACAGTGTCCAGGTCAAAGATATATGCTTAAAAAGCAAAAAGTTAAAAGTAAAAATAAACGAAATAGAGGTTAAAATAAAGCCGTACAAAGATGGAAAATACACAGAGAATCTTGATACTGTATGCTATTATGCTCTCTTTGAATTGTTTGAATGCTGAGGAAGGAACAACAGATACCAAACGATATTTGATTATAAATGCTGCTAAACTAACCCAACATAGATATTGTGAAAATGCCTTGACTTTGAAATTTGGATTTAAGGACATGATACTTCGGAAAGGAGTTTCTTGTTTTGTTTTCACAGAGGACGAGACCCTGTTCATTTCTTCTGTTCCGATATGGTATGATGGACCACGCCCTCCTGAAGGTTTGCTGTGAACGCCTTCAGAAAATCGCTTTGCTCAACTGCCAACTGAGATGAAACTAGCACGCAGGTTATACCATAAAAGACCTAATTAACAACGCCCCCATTCAGCAGGAAGCAGTTTGGAGAGAAAACTGCGCCCATGTTCCCAAATATGGTTTATAAGTGTTCTTTTACATTTAAAGGGGGAAATGGTATAGGTATGAATAATTTACATTGATATGGATTTTGCTTTAGTGATTTAAATTTAAGGTCAATTTTGTTATAAGTATCTGTATTTCTGATTTTGATTAAGGTATTGTGATTGTATAGTTCATTTAAAAATGTAATGTATATAGGTTGTTAATGGATAATCATCGATAATGGTCAAGCTTGTAGTTATGTTAGTTAGATTTTCTAGGATATATAGAGATATATTTTAGTTAGATAGGCATTCTTCATATCTTTCAAAGACTACAAAATAGGACATTTAATGTTTTAATAACTTGGGACTTTTCATGACAATGAGACACTCTGCTCCTGGCAGCACCAATCTACTTAAAGAAGAAGATGGGCATTGAAGAGGATCCTTATAGAGTTTGATAGCCATTTGGGCAAGAAACTGCTCTTGCTTGGACTATTGCATAAAATGGACACAGAGAACCCGCAGAGAGAGGACTACTGAACTTGCCTAAAGGTGAGATGATCTTTCGGGGTTCCTGATTCATGAAAGAGTCTGCAAGACATTCTTCAGGACAAGCAGATAGTGACTGCCTTTGAAATTTCCTGCTTTGTGGAATGTCTGCTAAAAACTATAGGCCTGTAGGCCGAAGACGGATGCCCCAACAGTACAGAGGAACTTTGGGTGACTGTCCAGGCAGCGAGATGTCTCTGTCATTTCTAGAGTTTGAACATTGCTTATTTCTTGTTTGCTTAGGTGATATTGTATCTTTCTGGAGTCTTTGATGGAATTAAGAATAGTTAGTTATAGTTATACTTTTCCTTAGTTATGATAAAGATTATTGTAATTTTTACTTGATAACTGTTTTATGTAATTTTGCTATGTTAAAGTTAAGGCCTTTCCTTTTTGTTTAAACAGAAAAAGGGGAAGTGATGTGGGAGTGTCATATATCAATCTGTTTATCAATCTGTTGATTTCATTGGTTAAAATAAAGACACTGCTTGGCTGGTCCTATAGGTTAGAACATAGGTGGGTGGAGTAAAAAGAATAGTATGCGGACAGGAAGAGGAAGTGAGCTCAGAGAAGCACGCAGCTCCGCTCAGAGACAGCAGCCTCCTGTCTAGCGGGCAGACAGGATGGCCCAGCTCTCTGAGGCACACACGCGATGAAGCTCCGACTCAAGATGGATGTAGGCTAGAATCTTCCGGTAAGCGCACCTTGGGGTGCAACACACTTTATAAGAAATGGGCTAGTCAAGGTGCGAGAGTTAACCAAGAAGAGACTAGAAATAATGGGCCAAGCAGTGTTTAAATGAATACATTTTGTGTGTTGTTATTTCGGGCATAAGCTAGCCAGGCGACAGGGGTGCTGGGGGACGCAACCCGGCGCCCCAATTTCAACAGTCTGCAGTCCCGATGCACACATAGTCCTCTATCTGCAGACCCGATGTCCCAACAGACTTCTGTCTGCAGACCTGTAGCCCCCAGAGGACCTCTGTCTGCAGACCCGATGTCCCCAGCGGACATCTGTCTGCACACCTGATGCCCCCACAGAAATCTGTCTGCAGACCTGATGCCTCCACAGACCTCTGTCTGCAGACCCGATGCCCCCAGATACCTCTGTCTGCGGACCCGATGCCCCCAGAGACATTTTTCTGCGGACTCGATGCTTCCAGAGACCTCTGCAGACCCGATGCCCCCAGCAGACCTCTGTCTGCAGACCCGATGCCCCCACGGACATCTGTCTGCAGACCTGATGCCTCCACAGACCTCTGTCTGCAGACCCGATGCCCCCATAGACCTCTGTCTGCAGACCCGATGCCCCCACAAAACCTCTGTCTGCAGACCTGATGCCTCCACAGACCTCTGTTTGCGGACCCAGTGCCCCCAGATACCTCTGTCTGGAGACGCGATGTCCCAAGGTACCTTTGTCTGAAGACCTGATGCCCCCACAGACCTCTGTTTAAAAGACCCGGTTCCCCCACAGACTCTGTCTGCAGACCGGATATCCCCAGTGGACCTCTGTCTGCATACCCGATGACTTCCCGCAGTCTCTGTCTGCAGACTAGATGCCCTCGCAGACCTCTCTCTACACAGCAGATGCCCCCATTGTTCGCTGTCTGCAGACCTGATGCCAACAGCGGTCGTCTGTCTGCCGACCCGATGCCCCCACATACATCTGTCTGCAGACCCAATGCCCAAACAAACATCTGTCTGCAGAACTGATGCCTCCAGAGACCTCTGTCTGCAGACCCGATGCCCCCAGATACCTCTGTCTGGAGACCCAAATCCAGCTGAGACCT
The DNA here is from genome assembly GCA_963919715.1 of Microtus obscurus. Classification (NCBI taxonomy): domain Eukaryota; kingdom Metazoa; phylum Chordata; class Mammalia; order Rodentia; family Cricetidae; genus Microtus; species Microtus obscurus. The sequence goes on along the minus strand of CAWTZC010001011.1, from coordinate 61,316 downwards.
CTGTCTGAGAACCTGATGCCCACAGAGACCTTTTTCTGCAGACTCGATGCCCCCAGAGACCTCTGTCTGCAGACCCAATGCCCCTACAGACCTCTGTATGTGGTCCCGAGGCACCCATAGACCTCTGTCTGCAGACCCGATGCCCCCACCGAACCAGTGTCTTTAGACGCTATGTCCCCACAGACCTCTGTCTGCTGTCCCGATGCCCCCAGAGACCTCTGTCTGCGGTCACGATGCCCCCACAGACCTCTGTCTGCGTTCCCGATGCACCAATAGACCTCTGTCTGCAGACCCGATTCCCGCACCAGACCTCTGTCTGTAGTCGCTATGTCCCCACGGACCTCTGTCCTCAAACCTGATGCCTCCACAGACCTCTGACTGCAGACTCGTTGCCCCCAGATACCTCTGTCTGGAGACCCGAAGCCCCCAGAGACCTCTGTCTGCAGACCCGATGCCCACAGAGACCTTTTTCTGCAGACTCGATGCCCCCACAGACCTCTGTCTGCATTCCCGATGCCCCCAGAGACCTCTGTCTGCAGACCCGATGCCCCCACAGACCTCTGTCTGCGGTCCCGATGCACCCATAGACCTCTGTCTGCAGACCCGATTCCCCCACCGGACGAGTGTCTGTAGACGCTATGTCCCCGCGGACCTCTGTCTGCAGTCCCCATGCCCCCAGAGACCTCTGTCTGCAGACCCGATGCCCCCACAGACCTCTGTCTGCGTTCCGGATGCACCCATAGACCTCTGTCTGCAGACCCGATTCCCCCACCAGACCTCTGTCTGTAGACGCTATGTCCCCAAGAACCTCTGTCCTCAAACCTGATGCCTCCACAGACCTCTGACTGCAGACCCGGTGCCCCCAGATACCTCTGTCTGGAGACCCAAAGCCCCCAGAGACCTCTGTCTGCAGACCTGATGCCTCCACAGACCTCTGTTTGCAGACCAGGTACCCCCAGATACCTCTGTCTGGAGCCCCGAAGCCACCAGAGACCTCTGTCTGCAGACCCAATGCCATGAAAGACCTCTGTCTGCAGACACGATGCCCCCAAAAGACCTGCGTCTGCCGACCCGATGCCCCCACAGACTTCTGTCTGCAGACCTGATGCCCCCATAGACCTCTGTATGCTGAACTGAATCCGCCACAGACCTCGGCCTGCAGACCCGATGCCCCCACAGACCTCTGTCTGCAGACCCGATGCCCCCACAGACCTCTGTCTGCATACCCGATGTGTCCCCGCAGACCTCTGTCTGCAGACCCGATGCCCTCGCAGACCATGTCTGCAGACTAGATGCCCCCGCAGACCTCTGTCTCCAGACCGGATGCCCCCATTGACCTCTGTCTGCAGACCTGATGCCAACAGCGGTCGTCTGTCTGCCGACCCGAAGCCCCCACATACCTCTGTCTGCAGACAAGATGCCCCCAGCGGACATCTGTATGCAAACCTGATGCCTCCACAGACCTCTGTCTGCAGACCCAATGTCCCCACCGGAGCTCTGTCCGCAGACCTGATGCCCCCACCGGACCTTGGTGCGCAGAACCGATGCCACCACAGACTTCTGTCTGCAGACCCGATGTGCCCAAAGACCTCAATCTGCAGACCTGATGCCTCCACAGACCTCTGTCTGCAGACCCGATGCCCCCAGCGGACCTCTGTCTGCAGACCCAATGCCCCCACAGACCTCTGTCTGCAGAACCGAAGCCCCCAGAAACCTCTTTCTGTAGATACTATGCCCCCACAGACCTCTGACTGCAGACCCGATGCCCCCTCAGACCTCTGTGTGGAGACCCGATGCCCCCACAGACCTCTGTCTGCTGACCCGATGCCCACAGCAGAACTCTGTCTGCAGACCCGATACCCCACAGACCTGTGTCTGTAGATCCGATGCCCCCAGAGACCTCTGTCTGCAGACCCGATGCCCCCACCGATCTCTGTCTGCAGACCCGATGCCCCCACAGACCTCTGTCTGCAGACCCGAAGCCCCCAGAGGTCCTCTGCCTGCCGACCCGATGCCCCCCGCAGACCTGTCTGCAGACCCGATGCCCCCATAGACATCTGTCTGCCGACCCGATGCCTCCAGCGGACCTCCGGCTGCAGACCTGATCCCTCCATAGACCTCTGTTTGCGGACCCAGTGCCCCCACATACCTCTGTCTGGAGACGCGATGACCCAAGGTACCTTTGTCTGCAGACCTGATGCCTCCACAGACCTCTGTTTCGGATCCCGGTGCCCCACAGACCTCTGTCTGTAGATCCGATGCGCACATAGACCTCATTCTGCAGAGCCGATGCCCCCACAGACCTCTGTCTGCAGACCCGAAGCCCCCAGCGGTCCTCTTTCTGCAGACCCGATGCCTACAGCGGAACTCTGTCTGCAGACCCGATGCCTCCACAGACCTCTGTCTGCAGAACCGATGCCCCCAAGACCTCTGTCTAGAGATCCGATGCCCCCATAGACCTCTGTGTGCAGACGTGAAGCCCCAAGCGGACCTCTGTCTGCCGACCCGATGCCCCAAGCGGACCTCTGTTTGCAGACCCGATGCCCCCACAGACCTCTGTCTGCAGAAATGATGCCCCCAGAGACCTCTGTGTGGAGACAAGTTGCCCCCACAGACCTCAGTCTGCAGACTCGATGGCCACAGAGACATCTGTCTGCAAAGCCGATGCCTCCAGAGGACCTCTGTCTGCAGATACGATGCCCCCACAGACCTCTGTCTGCAGACCCGATTCCCTCGCAGACTCTGTCACTGACAAGATGCCCCCGCAGACCTCTGTCCACAGACCCGATGCCCCCATTAACCTCTGTCTGCAGACCTGATGCCAACAGCGGTGGTCTCTCGGCAGACCTGATGCCCCCACATACCTCTGTCTGCAGACCCGATGCCCCCAGCTGACCTCCATCTGCAGACCCGATGCCTCCACAGACCTCTGTCTGCAGACCCGATGCCCACAGAGGACCTCTGTCTGCAGAACTGATGCCCCCACAGACCTCTTTCTGCAGAGCCAATGACCCCACAGACCACTGTCTGCAGACCCGATACCCCTAGTGGACCTCTGTCTGCATACCCGATGCCTCCCGGCAGATCTCTGTCTGCAGACCCGATGCACTCGCAGACTCTGTCTTCAGACTAGATGCCCCGCAGACCTCTGTCTACAGACCGGATGCCCCAGTTGACCTCTGTCTGCAGACCTGATGCCAACAGCGGTCGTCTTTCTACCGACCCGATGCCCCCAGATACCTTTGTCTGTGGACCCGATTCCCCAGAGATATTTTTCTGCGGACTTGATGCCTCCAGAGACCTATGCAGACCCGATGCCCCCAGAGGACCTCTGCCTGCAGACCCGATGACGCAACAGACCTCTGTCTGAAGTCCTGATGCCCCGAGAGACCTCTGACTGCAGACCCGATGCACCCACAAACCTCTGTCTGCAGTCCGATGCACACATAGACCTCTGTCTGCAGACACAGTTTCCCCACCAGACTTCTGTGTGCAGACAAATTGCCCCCACGGACCTCTGTCTGTACACCTGATGCCTACAGAGACCTCTGTCTGCAGACCCGGTGCCCACAGATACCACTGTCTGGAGACCCAATCCCCCCACAGACCTCTGTCTGCAGACCCGATGCCTTCACAGACCTCTGTCTGCAGAACCAAGGCCTGCAGAGACCTCTGTCACCAGAACCGATGCCCCCACAGACCTCTACTGCAGACTCTATGTTTCTACAGACCTCTGTCTGCAGACCTGAAGCCCCCAGTGGACCTCCGTCTGCAGACACGATGCCCCCAGCGGACCTTTGTCTGCAGACCCAATGCCCCCACGGACATCTGTCTGCAGACCTGATGCTTCCACAGACTTCTGTCTGCAGACCCGATGCATACAGAGACCTCTGTCTGCAGAACCGATGCCCCCAGAGACTTCTGTCTGTGGACCCGATGCCCCCAGAGACCTTTTTCTGCAGACTCGATGCCCCCAGAGACCACTGTCTGCAGAACCGATGCCCGCAGAGGACCTCGGTCTGCAGACCCGATGGCCCCACAGACCTCTGATTGCAGTCCCGATGCACCCATTGACCTCTTTCTGCAGACCCGATGCCCCCAGAGACCTCTGTCTGCAGACCCGATGTCCCAACAGACTTCTGTCTGCAGACCTGAAGCCCCCAGAGGACCTCTGTCTGCAGTTCCGATGTCCCCAGCGGACATCTGTCTGCACACCCGATGCACCCACAGACATCTGTCTGCAGACCTGATGCCTACACAGACCTCTGTCTGCAGATCCGATGCCCCCAGATACCTCTGTCTGCGGACCCGATGCCCCCAGAGACATTTTTCTGCGGACTTGATGCCTCCAGAGATCTCTGCAGACCCGATGCCCCCACGGACATCTGTCTGCAGACCTGATGCCTCCACAGACCTCTATCTGCAGACCCGATGCCCCCACAAACCTCTGTCTGCAGACCTGATGCCTCCACAGACCTCTGTTTGCGGACCCCGTGCCCCCAGATACATCTGTCTGGAGACACGATGTCTCAAGGTACCTTTGTCTGAAGACCTGATGTCTCCACAGACCTCTGTTTATGGACCCGGTGCCCCCACAGACCTCTGTCTGCAGACCGGATATCCCCAGTGGACCTCTGGCTGCATACCCGATGCCTTCCCGCAGTCTCTGTCTGCAGACTAGATGCCCCCGCAGACCTCTCTCTACAGACCAGATGCCCCCATTGGTCTCTGTCTGCAGACCTGATACTTACAGCGGTCGTCTGTCTGCCGACCCGATTACCCCACATACATCTGTATGCAGACCCAATGCCCCACGGACATCTGTCTGCATACCTGATGCCTCCAGAGACCTCTGTCTGCAGACCCGATGCCCCCAGATACCTCTGTCTGGAGAATCAAATCCCGCACAGACCTCTGTCTGCGAACCCGATGCCCACAGAGACCTCTGTCTGCAGACCCGATGTCCCCACAGACCTCTGTCTGCGGTCCCGATGCACCCATAGACCTCTGTCTGCAGACCCGATTCCCCCACCGGACCAGTGTCTGTAGACGCTATGTCCCCACGGACCTCTGTCTGCAGTCCCGATGCCCCCAGAGACCTCTGTCTGGAGACCCGAAGCCCCCAGATACCTCTGTCTGGAGACCCGAAGCCCCCAGATACCTCTGTCTGCAGACCTGATGCCTCCACAGACCTCTGTTTGCAGACCAGGTACCCCCAGATACCTCTGTCTGGAGCCCCGAAGCCACCAGAGACCTATGTTTGCAGACCCAATGCCATGAAAGACCTCTGTCTGCAGACACGATGCCCCCAGAGGACCTGTGTCTACCAACCCGATGCCCCCACAGACTTCTGTCTGCAGACCTGATGCCGCCATAGACCTCTGTATGCAGAACCGACGACCCCACAGACCTCAGTCTGCAGACCCGATGCCCCCACAGACCTCTGTCTGCAGACCCGATACCACCAGTGGACCTCTGTCTGCATACCCGATGCATCCCCGTAGACCTCTGTCTGTAGACCCAATGCCCTCGCAGACCATGTCTGCAGACTAGATGCCCCCGCAGACCTCTGTCTCCAGACCGGATGTCCCCATTGACCTCTGTCTGCAGACCTGATGCCAACACCGGCCGTCTGTCTGCCGACCCGATGCCCCCACATACCTCTGTCTGCAGACAAGATGCCCCCAGCGGACATCTGTATGCAAACCTGATGCCTCCACAGACCTCTGTCTGCAGACCCATTGTCCCCACAGGACCTCGGTCCGCAGACCTGATGCCTTCACCGGACCTCGGTGTGCAGAACCGATGCCCCCACAGACCCCTGTCTGCAGACCCGATGTGCCCACAGATCTCAATCTGCAGACCCGATGCCTCCACAGACCTCTGTCTGCAGAAATGAAGCCCCCAGAGACCTCTGTCTGTAGACACTCTGCCCCCACAGACCTCTGACTGCAGACCCGATGCCCTCAGAGACCTCTGTGTGGAGACCCGATGCCCCCAGAGACCTCTATCTGCAGACCCGATGCCCCCACAGACCTCTGTCTGCGGAACTGATGGCCCCAGAGACCTCTGTCTGTAGACACGATGCCCCCACAGACCTCTGACTGCAGACCCGATGCCCCCAGAGACCTCTGTGTGGAGACCCGATGCCCCCACAGACCTCTGTCTGCAGACCCGATGCCCACAGCGGAACTCTGTCTGCAGACCCGATACCCCCACAGACCTGTGTCTGTAGATCCGATGCCCCCAGAGACCTCTGTCTGCAGACCCGATGCCCCCACAGACCTCTGTCTGCAGAACCGATGCCCCCAGAATCCTCTGTCTAGAGACCCGATGCCCCCTACAGATTTCTGTCTGCAGACCCGATGCTCGCACAGACCTCTGTCTGCAGACCTGAAGCCCCCAGAGGACCTCTGTCTGCAGACCCGATGTCCCCAGCGGACATCTGTCTGCACACCCGATGCCCCCACAGACATCTATCTGCAGACCTGATGCCTCCACAGACCTCTGTTTGCAGACCTGATGCCCCCAGATACCTCTGTCTGCGGACCCGATGCCCCGAGAGACATTTTTCTGCGGACTCGATGCCTCCAGAGACCTCTGCAGACCCGATGCCCCCAGCAGACCTCTGTCTGCAGACCCGATGCCCCCACGGACATCAGTCTGCAGACCTGATGCCTCCACAGACCTCTGTCTGCAGACCCGATGCCCCCATAGACCTCTGTCTGCAGACCCGATGCCCCCACAAACCTCTGTCTGCAGACCTGATGCCTCCACAGACCTCTGTTTGCGGACCCGGTGTCCCCAGATACCTCTGTCTGGAGACACGATGTCCCAACGTACCTTTGTCTGAAGACCTGATGCCTCCACAGACCTCTGTTTACGGACCCGGTGCCCCCACAGACCTCTGTCTGCAGACCGGATATCCCCAGTGGACCTCTGTCTGCAGACCCGATGCCCCCACGGACATCTGTCTGCAGACCTGATGCCTCCACAGACCTCTGTCTGCAGACCCGATGCCCCCATAGACCTCTGTCTGCAGACCCGATGCCCCCACAAACCTCTGTCTGCAGACCTGATGCCTCCACAGACCTCTGTTTGCGGACCCGGTGTCCCCAGATACCTCTGTCTGGAGAGCACGATGTCCCAACGTACCTTGTCTGAAGACCTGATGCCTCCACAGACCTCTGTTTACGGACCCGGTGCCCCCACAGACCTCTGTCTGCAGACCGGATATCCCCAGTGGACCTCTGGCTGCATACCCGATGCCTTCCCGCAGTCTCTGTCTGCAGACTAGATGCCCCCGCAGACCTCTCTCTACAGAACACATGCCCCCATTGATCTCTGTCTGCAGACCTGATGCCAAGAGCGGTCGTCTGTCTGCCGACCCGATGCCCCCACATACATCTGTCTGCGGACCCAATGCCCCCACGGACATCTGTCTGCAGACCTGATGCCCCCAGAGACCTCTGTCTGCAGACCCGATGCCCCCAGATACCTCTGTCTGGTGACCCAAATCCCGCAGAGACCTCTGTCTGCGAACCCGATGCCCACAGAGACCTTTTTCTGCAGACTCGATGCCCCCAGAGACCTCTGTTGGCAGACCCGATGCCCCCAGAGGACCTCTGTCTGCAGACCCGATGCCCCCAGGGACCTCTGTCTGCAGTCCCGATGCCCCCAGAGACCTCTGTCTGCAGACCCGATGCCCCCACAGACCTCTGTCTGCGGTCCTGATGCACCCACAGACCTTTGTCTGCGGTCCCGATGCACCCACAGACCTCTGTCTGCAGACCCGATTCCCCCACCGGACCAGTGTCTATAGACGCTATGTCCCCACGGACCTCTGTCTGTAGTCCCCATGCCACCAGAGACCTCTGTCTGCAGACCCGATGCCCCCACAGACCTCTGTCTGCGTTATCGATGCACCCATAGACCTCTGTCTGCAGACCCGATTCCCCCACCAGACTTCTGTATGTAGATGCTATGTCCCCACGGACCTCTGTCCTCAAACCTGATGCCTCCACAGACCTCTGACTGCAGACCCGGTGCCCCCAGATACCTCTGTCTGGAGACCTGAAGCCCCTAGATACCTCGGTCTGCAGACCTGATGCCTCCACAGACCTCTGTTTGCAGACCAGGTACCCCCAGATACCTCTGTCTGGAGCGCCGAAGCCACCAGAGACCTCTGTCTGCAGACCCAATGCCATGAAAGACCTCTGTCTGCAGACCCGATGTGCCCACAGACCTCAATCTACAGACCCGATGCCTCCACAGATCTCTCTCTGCAGACCAGATGCCCCCAGCAGACCTCTCTCTGCAGACCCGATGCCCCCACAGACCTCTGTCTGCAGAACCAAAGCCCCCAGAGACCTCTTTCTGTAGATACTATGCCCCCACAGACCTCTGACTGCAGACCCGAAGCCCCCAGCGGACCTCTGTCTGCAGACCCGATGCCCACAGTGGAACTCTGTCTGCAGACCTGATTCCCCCACCGGACTTCTGTCTGCAGACCCATTGCCCCCAGGGACCTCTGTCTGCAGACCTGATGCCTCCAGAGACCTCTGTCTGCAGACCCGGTGCCCACAGATACCACTGTCTGGAGACCCGATCTTCCCACACACCTCTGTCTGCAGACCCGATCCCTTCACAGACCTCTGTCTGCAGAACCCAGGCCTGCAGAGACCTCTGTCACCAGATCCGATGCCCCCACAGACCTCTGTCTGCAGACTCAATGTCCCTACAGACCTCTGTCTGTAGACCTGCAGCCCCCAGTGGACCTCCGTCTGCAGACACGATGCCCCCAGCGGACCTTTGTCTGCAGACCCGATGCCCCCACGGACAGCTGTCTGCAGACCTGATGCCTCCACAGACTTCTGTCTGCAGACCCGATGCCCCCAGATACCTCTGTCTGGAGACCCGAAGCCCCCAGAGACCTCTGTCTGTGGACGCGATGCCCCCCAGAGACCTTTTTCTGCAGACTCGATGCATACAGAGACCTCCTGTCTGCAGAACCGATGCCCCCAGAGGACCTCTGTCTGCAGACCCGATGCACCCACAGACCTCTGTCTGCAGTCCCGTTGCCTCCAGAGACCTCTGTCTGCAGTCCCGATGCACCCATCGCCCTCTGTCTGCAGACCTGATGCCCCCAGAGACCTCTGTCTGCTGACCCGATGTCCCAACAGACTTCTGTCTGCAGACCTGAAGCCCCCAGAGGACCTCTGTCTGCAGACCCGATGTCCCCAGCGGACATCTGTCTGCACACCCGATGCCCCCACAGACATCTATCTGCAGACCTGATGCCTCCACAGACCTCTGTTTGCAGACCTGATGCCCCCAGATACCTCTGTCTGCGGACCCGATGCCCCGAGAGACCTTTTTCTGCGGACTCGATGCCTCCAGAGACCTCTGCAGACCCGATGCCCCCAGCAGACCTCTGTCTGCAGACCGATGCCCACGGACATCTGTCTGCAGACCTGATGCCTCCACAGACCTCTGTCTGCAGACCCGATGCCCCCATAGACCTCTGTCTGCAGACCCGATGCCCCCCACAAACCTCTGTCTGCAGACCTGATGCCTCCACAGACCTCTGTTTGCGGACCCGGTGTCCCCAGATACCTCTGTCTGGAGACACGATGTCCCAATGTACCTTTGTCTGAAGACCTGATGCCTCCACAGACCTCTGTTTACGGACCCGGTGCCCCCACAGACCTCTGTCTGCAGACCCGATATCCCCATTGGACCTCTGGCTGCATACCCGATGTCCTTCCCGCAGTCTCTGTCTGCAGACTAGATGCCCCCGCAGACCTCTCTCCCTACAGAACACATGCCCCCCATTGATCTCTGTCTGCAGACCTGATGCCAAGAGCGGTCGTCTGTCTGCCGACCCGATGCCGCCCACATACATCTGTCTGCAGACCCAATGCCCCCACGGACATCTGTCTGCAGACCTGATGCCTCCAGAGACCTCTGTCTGGGGACCCGATGCCCCCAGATACCTCTGTCTGGTGACCCAAATCCCGCAGAGACCCCTCTGTCTGCGAACCCCGATGCCCACAGGGAGACCTTTTTCTGCAGACTCGATGCCCCAGAGACCTCTGTTGGCAGACCCGATGCCCCAGAGGACCTCTGTCTGCAGACCCGATGCCCCCACAGACCTCTGTCTGCAGTCCCGATGCCCCCAGAGACCTCTGTCTGCAGACCCGATGCCCCCACAGACCTCTGTCTGCGGTCCCGATGCACCCACAGACCTCTGTCTGCAGACCCGATTCCCCCACCGGACCAGTGTCTGTAGACGCTATGTCCCCACGGACCTCTGTCTGCAGTCCCGAGGCCCCCACAGACCTCTGTCTGCAGTCCCGATACCCCCACAGACCTCTGTCTGCAGTCCCGATGCCCCCAGAGACCTCTGTCTGCAGACCCGATGCCCCCACAGACCTCTGTCTGACCGATGCACCAATAGACCTCTGTCTGCAGACCCGATTCCCCCACCAGACTTCTGTATGTAGATGCTATGTCCCCACGGACCTCTGTCCTCAAACCTGATGCCTCCACAGACCTCTGACTGCAGACCCGGTGCCCCCAGATACCTCTGTCTGGAGACCTGAAGCCCCTAGATACCTCGGTCTGCAGACCTGATGCCTCCACAGACCTCTGTTTGCAGACCAGGTACATTGTGTACATTTTGTGTACAGTGAGTACATTGTGTACATTTTGTGTACATTGTGTACATTTTGTGTACATTGTGTGCATTGTATACATTTTGTGTACAGTGTGTACATTTTGGGTGCATAGTGTATATTTTGTGTATATTGTGTACATTGTGTGGACAGTGTGTACATTGTGTACATTTTGTGTACATTGTGTATATTGTGTACATTCTGTGTATATTGTGTACATTGTATACAGTGTACATTGTGTAAATTTTGTGTACAGTGTGTACAATTTGTACATTTTGTGACGGTGTATAGTGTGTACATTCTGTGTACACTGTGTACATTTTATGTAGAGTGTGTACTTTGTGTGCACTGTATCTATTTTGTGTACAGTGTGTACACTTTGTGTACAATGTGTATATTTTGTGTACATTGTGTATATTGTATGTACAGTTTGTACACTGTGTACATTTTGTGTACATTTTGTACATCTTGTGTACATTGTGCACATTTTGTGTACATATTGTGAACATTTAGTGTGCATTTTGTGTACATTGTGTATATTCTGTGTACAGTGTGTACTTTCTATACATTGTGTACATTTTGTCTACAGTGTGTACATTGTATATATTTTGTGTACAGAATGTACATTGTGTACCTTTTGTGCAGTGTGTACAGTGTGTACTTTCTGTGTACATTGTGTACAATTTGTGTACAGTGTGTACATTCTGTGTACATTTTGTACAGCGTGTACATTTTGTGTACATTGTGTGTGCGGTGTGTACAGTGTGTACATTGTGAGTATTGTATACATTTTTGTGCAGTGTGTACAGTGTGTACATAGTGTACATTGTGTTCATTTTGTATACAGTGTGTACATTGTGTTCATTTTGTGTACAGTGTGTACATTGTGTACATTGTGCACATTTTGTGTACATTCTGTACAGTGTGTACATTGTGTACATTTTGTGTACATTCTGTACAGTGTGTACATTGTGCACCTGTGTGTACATTACGTACAGTGTGTTCTTTGTGTAAATTTTGTGTACATTCTGTACAGTTTGTACATTGCGTAGTGTACATTGTGTACATTTTGTGTACAGTGTGTATATGTTGTATATCTTGTGTACATTGTGTACATTTTGGGTACATTGTGCACATTTTGTGTACATTGTTTACATTGTATACTTCGTGTACATATTTTGAACATTTAGTGTGCATTTTGTTTACATTGTGTACATTCTGTGTACTGTGTACTTTGTATACATTGTGTACATTTTGTGTACAGTGTGTACATTATGTACATTTTGTGTACAGTGTGTACATTATGTACATTTTGTGTACAGTGTGTACTTTGTGTACATTTTTTGTACGGTGTGTATATTGTGTACATTCTATGTGCAATCTGTGTACATTGTGTACAGTGTGTACATTTTGTGTACAATGTGTACATTGTTAGCATTGTACACATTTTGTGTACAGTGTGTACATTTTGTGTGCACTGTGTTTATTTTGTGTATATTGTGTACATTGTGTGGTCAGTGTGTACATTGTATACTCTTTGTGTACATTGTGTATATTGTGTACATTTTGTGTATCTTGTTTACATTGTGTACAGTGTAAAATGTGTACATTGTGTACATTTTGTGTACAGTGTGTACAGTGTGTACATTTTGTGTACAGTGTGTACATTCTGTGTACATTATGTGTACAATGTGTACATTGTGTACATTTTGTTTACAGTGTGTGTGTGTATATTTTGAGTGCATTGCGTACATTGTATGTACAGTGTGTACATTGTGTACATTTTTTGTCCAGTGTGTACATTGTGTGCATATTACACATTTTGTGTACAGTGTGTGCAGTGTGTATATTCTGTGTACATTGTGTACATTGAATGTACAGTGTGTACATTGTGTACATTTTGTGTACATCATGTACATTTTGTGCACATTTTGTGTACATTGTGTATATTTTGAGTACATTGGGTACATTTTGTGTACATTTTATGTACATTTCATGTCCATTGTGTACATATTGTGAACATTTAGTGTGCATTTTGTGTACATTGTGTATATTCTGTGTACAGTGTGTACTTTCTATACATTGTGTACATTTTGTCTACAGGGTGTACATTGTATATATTTTGTGGACAGAATGTACATTGTGTACCTTTTGTGTACAGTGTGTACAGTGTTGTTTCTGTGTACATTGTGTACAATTTGTGTACAGTGTGTACATTCTGTGTACATTTTGTACAGTGTGTACATTGTGTTCATTTTGTGCACATTGTGTACATTATGTACAGTGTGTACATTGTGCATATTTTGTGTACATTCTGTACAGTGTGTACATTGTGTACATTTTGTGTACATTGTGTAGTTTGTATACATTTTGTGTACATTTTGTGTATATTGTGTACCCTCAATGATAAACAATTAATATAAACATAACCATATCCATAATGAACAATAATAAACCATAACCGTAAACATAACCATTAAACCTAGGCATAAACCTAACCATAAGCGTAACCCCTATCCCGTAACCATAACCATAATTCTTAACCATAATCCTAGCCATAACCATTAACACTAACCATAAAAATAACCATAACCATAACCCTTACCATAAACTTAACCCCTAACCATAACAACTAACAAAAACCATAACCATAAAAATAACCCTAACCCTAACCCTAACCCGAACCATAATCATAACCCTTACCCATAACCATAACGGTTAAAAATAACCATCACCATAACCAAAACCACAACCATTACCATTAACCATAAACCTAAGAATAACTATTAACCCTAAACTTAACCCTAACCCGAACCAGTACCATAAAACCTAACTGTAACCATAACCATAACCATAAACGATAACCCTAACCATAACCATTAACCATAAACCTAACCATAACTACTAACCTTAACCGTAACCCTAACCATAATCATAAGCCTAACCATAGTCATAATATCTAAACATAAACAAAACCGTAACCATTAACCATACCCATAATCATAACCCCTACCATAACCATTACTCGTAAACATAACCGTAGCCATAAACCTAACCATACAATAATCCTAACCATAACACCTATCCATAACACCTATCCATAACACCTATCCATAACCCCTCACCATAACCGTAACAATAACCATAACCATAATCACCAACCATAATCCTAACCCAAACCCTAACGCTAACAAAATCATAACCATAACAATAACCCAAACCACAACCCATAACCATAATCATAACCCGTAATTATAACCATCACCATAAACATAACCATTAATGATAAACATAATCATAACCAATAACCATAACAATTACTCATAAGCATAACAATAGCCATAACACTAAACATAAAAATTATCCTAACCATAACACCTATCCATAACCCCTGACCATAAATGTAACATCACAAACCATAACCCTAACCCAAACCCTAATGCTAAGAAAACCTTAACCATAACCTTAACCAAAACCATAACCCATAACCAAAATCATAAACCATAACCATAACCATAACCTAAACATAATCCTAAAAATAACATTTAAACATAACCATAAACATTAACTATAACCATCACCATAACCATAACCTCTAACCCGTAACCATAACCGTAACCATAACTTTAAACCATAACCCAAACCATTAACCCTAACCATAACCATAATACTAACCATAACCATTATTCATAACAGTAACCATAATCATAATCATAACACTCAACGATAACCCCTAAACATGACCATAAGCAAAACCATGAGGATCAACGATAACCCCTAAACATAACCATAACCACAACTATAACAATAAGTATCAACGATAACCCTTAACCATAAACATTAACATAACCCCTAAACATAGCATTAACCATAACCATGACCATAAACCATAACCATACCATAACCATTAATCATAACCATAACCCTAACCCAAACAATAACCATAACCCTAACAATAACCATTACCATAACCATAACAATTAGCCATATCCATAACCCTAACCATAACCATAACCCCTAACCATAACTCCTAACAAAATCCATAACCATAACAATAACCCAAACCATAACCCCTAACCATAAGCAGAACCATAACCGTTAACTATAATCATCACCATAACCAAAATGATAACCATGACCATAACCATATAAACATAACCCTATCCATAACCATAACTCCTAACCATAAACATAATCATAACCATAAACATTTAACCATAACCACTAACAATAACCATTACCCCTAAACATAACCATAGTCATAAACCTAACCATAGCCATAACACTAACCATAATCCTAACCATAACGCCTAACCCTAATCCCTAACCATAACACTAACCATAACCGCAACCATAACCATAATAACTAACTACAAACTTAACCCCTAAACATAACAGTAACCATAACCACAACCAAAACCATAACCTAAACCATAACTCCTCACTTGTAAATATAACAGTAACCTTTAACCATAACAATAACAATAACCATTAACCGTAACCATTATCCTAACCATAACCATTAACCCATAACTATAAATATAATCCCAACCATAACCATAATGCTCAATAATAACCCCTAACCAAACCATAACCATTAATCATAACCATGACCCCTAACAATAACCATAATCATAACCATTAATCATAATCGTAATAGTAAAACCATAACCATTAAGCAGAACAAAAACCATAACCAAAACCATTACCCATAACCATAAACCTAACCATAACCTTAACCCCTAACAATAACCCCTAACAAAGACCATAACTATAACAATAACCCAAATCATAACCAATAACCATAATCATAACAACTAACATTAACCAAAACAATAACCATTAAAAATAAAAATCACCATAACCAAAACCATAACCATGACCATTAACCATAAACTCAACCTATAACTATAACCATAAATCCTAACCACAAGCATAACCGGTTAAACAAAACCATCACCATAACATAACCATTAACCATAACCATAACCATTAACCATAACAATAAAACAAAGCCTAACCATAACATTAACCCTAACCATAACCATTAACCATAAAAACTTAACAAAAGCTATAACCATGAACCATAACCATCACCCTAACCATAACCATATCCCCTAACACGTAAACAGACCACAACCATTTAGGCATAACCCTAACCCATAACCATTAACCCTAACAATAATCATAACCCTCAACAATGACCCCTAACCATAAACATAAACATAACCATAACGAACAACAATGGGTCCCAACCATAAACACAAACATAACAGGAAACATTAACCATAACCATAACACTAACCATAACCATAAACCCTAAGCCATAACCCTAACCATAACAATTAAGAATAACCCATACCATAACAATTAACACTTACCATAACCATAACCATTAACCATAACCACAACCATAACACCTAAACAAAACTATAACCATAAAAATTAACCATAACCTTAATTATAACCATCACCCCTAAACATAACCCTTACCATTACCATAAACCTCAAATCGATAACCCCAAAACATTACCATAACCATAACCATTAACGATAACCATAACCGAAGAATAACCGTAAGCTCCTAAACCTAACCACCAACAATAACCATAACCGCAACCCTAACCATATCCTTAACGCTAAACATAACTCCTAACAAAACCATCACCATAACCATAACCATTGACAATAATTATAATATGTAATAAACTCTAACAATAACCATAACAGTTAACAAAACCATCAACATAACCATAACCATTAAACATAACCAGAATCCTAACCATAAGCATAACCATAACCTAACCTGTAACCATAATCATAACCTTTAAACATATCCCTAAAATAACCATTAACACTAACCACATAACCCTAATCATAACCATTAAACATAAATATAACAATAACCATAACCACTAACGCCCAACGATAACCCCAACAATAAACATAATCATATCAATTAATGATAATCTCAACTATAACCATAAATATAACCATTATCAATAACCATAACCATTAACCATAACAATAACCATAACTATAAATATAACCATTAACCACAAACATAACCCTAACCATAACTGTAACCATAACCGTACCATAAACATAACCATTAACCTCATAAACATACCCCTAACCCGAAACCATAAACATAACCATTAACCATAACACTAACATTAACCATTAACCCCTAACCATAACCTTAACAATTAAAATAATCCTCAACGATAAACCCCTAATCATAAACATAAACATAATGATCAACGATAACCCCTAACCATAAAAATAACGCAACTATCAACCATAACAATAACACCGAGCCAAAACCATAACCATAGCAATTAGCCATAACCATGAAAATAACCCTAACCATAACCATTAAGCCTAAACTTAACCATGGCTATAAATCTAACCATAACCATAATCCTATCCATAACACCTATCCATAACCACTAACCATAACCCTAACCATCACCATAACCATAACCATTAACGATAATCCTAACCATAACCCCTATCCAGAACCATTACCATAACCTTTAACCATAACCATAACCCTAACCCTAATCCTAACCATAACCATTAACCATAACTATAACAATAACTCTAACCGTAACTATAATGCTCAACGATACCCCTAAACATAAACATAACCATAACAATAACAATCAACGTTAACCCCTAACCATAAAGATTACCATAACCCTAACAATAACCATTAACCCTAACCATAACCCTAAGCATAACCGTAAACATAACCATTAACACTAACCCTAACCATTAACCATAACCATAACCCGTAAAAAAACCTTAACCATACTATAATTCAAACCATAACTCCTAACCATAAAATAACCCATAACCACAACCATTATCAATAAACATAAGCATAACCATAACAATTAAACATAAATCCATAACCCTAAACAAACCATAACCACTAACCCATCAACCATAACCCAACCATAACCATTTACACTAACAATAAATTTAACCACAAAGCTCAACGATAACCCCTAACAATAAACTAAAACCATAATCATAAGGCCTAAAATAACTCTAACCATAATGATCAACGATAACACCTAACCACAAATATTACTATAACCCCTAATCATGACCATGAATCCATAACAAAACCCCTAACCAATATCATTAACCATAACCATTTACCATAAACATAAACCATAAAAATTAACCATAACACTAACCATAACCGTTAACTCTAACCATAACCATAACCATTATTCTAACAATAACATTAACCATAATTATAATCATAAGCCTAACAATAAATATAAGGCTCAACGATAACCCCCTAACCATAAACTTAATAATAACGTAACGCCACTAACAATAACCATAACCATAATGATCAATAATATCCCCTAACCATAAACATTACGAAAAACCTAATCATAACCATGAAGCATAACAATAACCCCTAACCAAAATTATTAACAATAACAACTTAACCATAACCATAGCCTTAACCATAACCATAACGATTAACCATAACCCCTAACCATAACGTTAAACCTAACAATATCCGTAACCATAATTCTAACAATAACCATTAACCATGACTATAAACATAATCCCTAACCATAACAATAATGCTCAACGATAACCCCCTAACACTAACTTAACACTAACCATAACCACTAACCATAACCATAACCATAAACAATAAAACCTAACCATACCATTGACATAAAACTAACCATAACCATAATCCTAACCATAACGCCTATCAATAACCCCCTAACCACTAATCCTAACCATAACCATTAACGATAACCATAACCCAACCATAACCATAAAAATTATACCATAACACTAACCACAACCATAACAGCTAACCATAACAACAACCATAAACAAACCATTAACCATAACCCCCTAACCATAACGATTATCCATAACCACAACCATAGCCATAAACCAAACCATAACCATAATCCTAACCATAATGCCCATCAATAAACCTAAACCATAAATGTAACCATAACCATTAACCATAATCATAACAATGACCCTAACGTAATCATAACCATAACCATAATCACCAACTATAAACTTAACCAGTAACCATTACCCCTAACAATTACTATAATTATAAAAACTACCCAAACCTAAAAATAAAAAAATAACCCAAACCATAACTCCAACCATAACTCGGTAACCCCTAACCATAAACATAACTTCTACAACTATAACAATAACGATAACTGTTAACCATAACCATTACCAAAACCATTAACCCTAAACTCAACCGTAACCATTAACCCCAAACATAACACTAACTATAACCATTATCCATAACCATTACTCAAACCATAACCATATCAATCAATGATAACCCCTAACCATAAACATAACCATAACAATAACTATCAATGATAACACAAAACTGTAAACATGATTAATGTCTTAACAATATCGCCTATCCATAACCCCTAACCATAACCATTAACGATAACCATAACCCCAACCACAACCACAAAAATTAACCAGAACCATAACACTAACCAACCGTGCTAACCATAACAACAACAAAAAACATAACCATTAACCATAAACATAACCATAAACATAACCATTAACCATGACAATAACGCCTATCCAGAACCCCTAACCATAATCCTAAACAAAAACATTAACCATAAGCATAAACTTTAACCCTAACAATAACGCTAACAACAAGCATAACCCTCAACGATAACCTCTAACCATAAACACAACCATGAACATTAACCATAACCAAAACCAAAACCATTTACCAACTAACCATAACGCTGAAACATAAAGATAACCCCTAAACCGTAACCATAAACATACGGATTAACCACAACCCTAACCCTAAACATAACCCTACTTCACCATAATTCTAACCACAAACATTAAACATAAATATAACCATAACAATAACCATAACCATAACGCTTAACGATAACCCCAATCCATAACCATACATAAGATCAAGGAAACCCATAAAAAATTACCACTAACCCCTAACCATAACATTTAGCATAACAATATCTATAACCCCTAACGATAACCATTACCCCGAATTAACTATACCATAACCCTAACCATAACCATAATCCAGAATATAACCCTAACTATAACCCTAACAATAACCATTAACCATAACAATAAAAATAACCCCAACACTAACGTAACCATAACCATAATCACCAAACATAATCATAACCCAAACCATTAACCATAACCGCAACCATTAACCATATCCATAACCCAACCATACCCCTAACCATAACCATACCCATACCCAGTTAACCAAAACCATAACCCTAAACAAACCATAATAAATAACAATAACCCCTAATCATAAATGTTACCATAACCCCCCTAATAACAATTAACCATAACCATAACCCCAACCATAACCATGTGCCCTAACCATAACAATAACCATAACAGTTAATCAAATCCTACAACACTAACCATAACCATTAACCATAAAACTAACCATAACAGTAACCATAACCATTAATCATAACCCTTGCTACAACCTCCAACTATAACCACTAATCTTAAACACAATGCCTATCAATAACCCCCTAACCATAACACTAACCATAACCATAAACAAAAACCATAACCCTAATCGTAACCATAAGCATAAACATAATCACCAACAATAATGCCTAACCATAACCAATAACATAAACATTAACCATAAACCTAATTATTCCACCATTAACCATATCCATAACCCTAACCCTAATCCCTAACCATAACCAGTAACTATAACAATAATCAAGACCATAACCATAACCACATTAACCAAAAGCATAACTCTAAGAATAACTATAACCACTAACCAACCCCACAATCCTAACCATAACAACAACCATCACCATTAACCATAACCATACCAAAGCCTCAACCATAACCATTAAACATAACCATAATCCTACCAATAACTATAACCCCCTAACCTTAATGATAACCATTAACCATAAACCTAACCATAACCCTCAATGATAAACAATAAACGTAAACATAACCATATCCATAATGAAGAATAAAAACCATAACGTAACCATAACCAAAACAATAGGCATAAACCAACCATAACTGTAACCCCCAGCCCATAACCCACAACCATAACTCTTAAACATAATCCTAGCCACCTAACCAGAACACTAACCATAAAATAACCATAACCATAACCCTACCATAAACTTAACCCCTAACCATAACCCCTAACAAAAACCATAACCATAAAAATAATGAAACCATAACACCTAACCATAATCAAACCCTTACCAAACCATAACGGTTAAAATAACCATCACCATAACCAAAACCACAACCAGACAATTAATCATAAAACTAACCATAACTATTAACCCTAAATTTAACCATAACCCGAACCATTAACATAACACATAACCGTAACCATAACCATAAACGAAACCCTAATCAAACCATTGCTAACCATAAAACCTAACCATAACTATTAACCCTAACTGTAACCCTAACCATAACCATAATATCTAAACATAAACATACCATAACCATTAACCATCCCTATAATCCACTACCCCTAACCATAACCATTACTCGTAAACATAACCATAAACCTAACCATAAAAATAATCCTAACCATAAAACCTATCTGAAACCCTAACCATAACGTAACCATAAAAATAACCACAATCACCAACCATAACCCTAACTCAAACCCAAAAACACAATAACCATATAACCCAAAAAATAACCCATAACCATAATCATAACCTCTACCATAACCATCACCATAACCGTAACCATTAACAATAAACATAAATCATAACCCCTAACCATAACCATTACTTCAAACATAACCATAGCATAAATCAACCATAACAGTAACCCTAACCACAACACCTATCCATAAGCCCTAACCATAACTGTAACAATAACCATAACCAAATCACCAACCACTAACTTCTTAACCCAAACCTTCGCTAACAAAATCATAACAACAATAACCCAAAACACAACCCATAACTATAACATAACCCCTAACCATAACAATCATCATAAATAAACCATAACCATTAAGGATAAACATAATCATCAACCAATAACCATAACAATTACTCATAAACATAACAATAGTCGATAACACTAAACATAACAATAATCTTAACCACAACACGATCCATAAACCCTAACCATAACTGTAACCATAACCATACCCATAATCACAAACCATAACCCTAACCCAAACCCAACGCTAAGAAAAACCGTAACCAAACCTTAACCAAAACCATAACCCATAACCAAAATCATAACCCCAACCACAAACCATAAACATAAATCCCATAACCTAAACATAATCCTAACCATAACATTTAAACATAACCCAACACAATAACCATAACCATCAACATAACCATAACTCTAACCCGTAACCATGACCGTAACCTTAACTTTTAAACCATAACCCTAACCAATAACCCTAACCACAACCATAATAATAACCACACACAAGTATTCAGTAACTATAACCATAATCCCAATCATGGAACCATAACACCCAACGATAACACCTAAACATGACTCATAACCAAACTATGAGAAAAACGATAACCCCTAAATGTAAACATAACCATAACTAAAACAATAAGTATCAACGATAACCCCTAACCACAAACACTACCAATATCCCCTAAACATAACCCTAACCATAACCATGACCATTAACCACAACCATAACATAACCATTAATCATAACCATAACAACCATAACCAAACCCAAACAATAACCATTACCATAACCATAACAATTAGCCATATCCATAACCCTAAACATAACCATAACCCCTAACCATTACTCCTAACAAAATCCATAACCATAACAATAACCCAAATCATAACCCCTAACCATAAGCATAACCATAACCATTAAAATAATCATCACCATAACCAAAACGATAACCAAGACCATTAACCATAAACATAACCCCTATCCATAACCATAACTCCCAACCATAAACATAATCATAACCATAAACATTAACCATAACCCCCTAACAATAACCATTACCCTAACCATAACATATGTCATAAACCTAACCAGAGCCATAACACTAACCATAATCCTAACCATAACGCCCAACCCCAACCCCTAACCATAACACTAACCATAACCACACAACCATAACCATAATAACTAACTATAACCTAAACCCCTAAACATACCGATAACCATAACCATTAACCAAAATCATAACCTAAACCATAACCCCAACACTTGTAACCACAACAGTAACCATTAAACATAACAATAACAATAACCATTAACTGTAACCATAATCCGAACCATAACCATTAACCATAACTATAACCATAATCCTAACCATAAACATAACGCTCAACATTAACCCCTAACCATAAACATAACCACAACCAATAACCATATCCATGACCCCCTAACAATAACCATAACCATAACCATTAATCATAACCATAACCCTAACCCTAACCAAAACCATTAATCATAACCATAAGAAAAATCATAAAAATAACCAATAACCATAACAAGAACAAAAAAACATAACCACAACCATTAAACATAACCATAAACCCATCCATAACCTTAACCCCTAACCATAACCCCTAACACATAACCATAACCACAACCATTTAGGCATCACCCTAACCTGTAACCATCAACCCTAACAATAATCATAACCCCAACGATAACCCCCACCCATAAACATAACCATAACCATAACGAACAACAATAACTCCCAATCATAACCACAAACTTAACAAGAAACATTAACCATAACCACAACATTAACCATAATCATAAACCCTAACCCATAACCCCAACCATAATGATTAACAATAACCCTTACCATAACCATTAATCTTACCATAACCATAACTATTAACCATAACCATAACCCCCAACCAAAACCTATAACCATAAAAATTAACCATAACCTTAATTATAACCATAACCCCTACACATAAACCATTACCCCTAAACATAACCCTCACCATTACCATAAACCTCAACGATAACACCAAAACATTACCATAACCACAACCACTAACCATAACCATAACCCGAAGCATAACCTTAACCCCTAAACATAACCACCAACAAATAACCATAACTGTAACCCTAACCATATCCGTAACCCCCAAACATAACCCCCAACAAAAACCATCATCATAACCATAACCATTGACCATAATTATAACTGTAACCATTAACCATAAACTCTAACAAAAACCATAACTGTTAACAAAACCATCAACATAACCATAACCACTAAACATAAACAGAATCCTAACCATAATCTTAACCATAACCTAACATGCAACCATAATCATAACCTTTAAACCTATCCCTAAAAATAACCATAACCCTAACCATAACGCTAACAATAATCCTAATCATAACAATTAAACATAAATATAACAACACCCAACCATAACGCTCAACGATAACCCCCTAAACATAAACAGAGTCATGATCATATCGATTAATGATAATCCCCAACTATAACCATATACATAACGATTATCAATAACCATAACCATTAACAATAACAACCATAACCCATAACCATAACCATAAATATTAACCATAAATATAACCATTAACCACAAACATAACCCTAACCATAACCGTAACACTAACCATAACCATTAACCATAACCGCAACAAGAACCATAAACATAACCATTAACCACAAACATATCCCCAAGCCAAAACCATAAACATAACCATTAACCAGAACACTAAGAGTAACCATTAACACTAACCATAAACTTAACCATTAAAATAACCCCCCAACGATAACCGCTAATCATAAACATAACCAGAATGATCAACTATAACCCCTAACCATAAAAATAACCGTAACCATTAACCATAACCATAACAATAACACCGAGCAAAAACCATAACCATAACAATTAACCATAACCATAAAAATAACCCCTAACCACAACCATTAACCCTAAAACTTTAAATATGGCTATAACTTAACCATAACCATAATCCTAACCATAACACCTATCCATAACCATTAACCAAACCCTAACCATCACCATAACCATCACCATTAACCATAATCCTAACCAAACCCCCCACCGAACCATTACCACAAACTTTAACCATAACCATAACCCTAAACCTAATCCTAACCATAACTATTAACCATAACTATAACAATAACTCTAACCATAACTATAATGCTCAATGATACCCCTAAACATAAACATAACCATAACAATCAACGTTAACCCCTGAACCATAAAGATTACCTAACCATAACAATAACCATTAACACTAACCATAACCCTAAGCATAACTGTAAACATAACCATTAACACTAACCCTAACCATTAACCATAACCATAACCCCTAAAAAAACCTTAACCATACTATAACTCAAACCATAACCCCCAACCATAATAATAACCCACAACAATAACCATTATCCATAAACATAAGCATAACAATTAAACATAACCATAACCCCTAAACATAACCATAACCACTAAAACCATAAACATAACGCTAACCATAGCCATTACACTAACAATAACGTTAACCACAAAGCTCAATGATAACCCCTAACCATAAACTTAACCATAACCATAAGGTCTAACCATAACCAGAACCATAATGATCAACGATAACACCTAACCATAAAGATTACTATAACACCTAATCATGACCATGAACCACAACAATAACCCCTAACCAAAGCCAATAACCAGAACAATAACCATTTACCATACAACCATAACCATAACAATTAACCATAACACTAACCATAACCGTTAACTCTAACCAGAACCCTAACCATTATTCTAACAATAACCATTAACCATAATTATAATCATAAGCCTAACCATAATTATAATGCTCAACGATAACCGCTAACCATAAACCTAACCATAACCACAACCACTAACCATAAACATAACCATAACCATAACCATAAACCACAAAACCTAACCATCACCAATGACATAACACTAACCATAACATAATCCAAACCGTAACGCCTATCCATAACCCCCAACCAGATCCTAACCATAACCATTAACGATAACTATAACCCAACCACAACCATAAAAATTAACCATAACCACAACACTAACCATAACCATAACAGCTAACCATAACAACAACCATAACCATAACCTTTAACCATAACCTATCCATAACGAATATCCATAACCATAACCATAGCCACAAACCAAACCATAACCGTAATCCTAACCATAACGCCTATCCATAACCCCAAACTATAAATGTAACCATAACCATTAACCATAATCATAACAATAACCCCAACCGTAATCATAACCATAATCACCAAACATAAACTTAAAAAGTAATCATAACCCCCCAACAAAAACTATAACTATAAAAAATAACCCAAACAAAAACAATAAAAAAAATTAACCCAAACCATCACTCCTAACCATAATCATAACCCCTAACCATAAACATAACCATAACTATAACCATAACGATAACTGTTAACCATAACCATCACCATAACCATTAACCCTAACCTTAACCGTAACCATTAACCCTAAACATAACCCTAACCATAACCATTATCCATAACCATTACCCAAACCATAACCATATCAATCAATGATAACCCCTAACCATAAACATAACAATAACTATCAACGATAACACCAAACCATAATCATAATGAGTAATCGTAACAATATTGCCTATCCATAACCCCTAACATAACCCTAACCATAACCATTAACGATAACCATAACCCTAACCATAACCATAAAAATTAACCATAACCATAACACTAACCATAACCATAAGAGCTAACCATAACAACAACCAAAAACATAACCATTAACCATAAGCATAACCATTAACCATGACAATAACACCTATCCATAACTCCTAACCATAACCCAAACCAAAAACATTAACCATAAGCATAACCTTTAACCCTAACAATAACCCTAACCATGAGCATAACCCTCAACGATAACCTCTAACCATAAGCATAATCATGAACATTAACCATAACCAAAACCAAAACCATTAACCTTTAACCATAACCCGAAACATAAACTTAAACCCTAAACCGTAACCATAAACATAAGGATTAACCATAACCCTAACCATAACCATAACCCTAACCATAATCCTAACCACAAACATTAAACATAAATATAATCATAACAATAACCACAAGCATAACACTCAACAATAAGCCCTATCCATACCATAACCATAATGATCAAGGATAACCCATAAAAATAAACATTACCATAACCCCTAACCATAACAATTAATCATAACAATAACCATAACCCCTAACGATATCCATTACCCCTAACCATAACTATAATTAACCCTAACCATAACCATTATCCTAAACATAACTCCTATCCATAAACCCTAACCATAACCCTAACAATAACCATTAACCATAACAATAAACATAACCCCAACACTAACCGTAACCATAACCGTAATCACCAACCATACTCATTACCACTAACCATAACCATAACCATGAGCCTGAACCACAACAATAACCATACAAGTTAATCATAATCCTAACACTAACCATAACCATTACCATTAACCATAACCCTAACCGTAACCGTAACCATAACCATCAACCGTAACCCGTGCCATAACTCTAATCATAACCATAATCTTAAACATAACGCCTATCCATAACCCCTAACCATAACTCTAACCATAACCATTAAAAATAACCATAACAATAACCGCAACCATAAGCATAACCATAATCACCAACAATAACTCCTAACCATAACCATAACATAGACATTAACCATAAACCTAATTATTACCATTAACCATATCCATAACCCTAACCCTAACCCTAACCATTAACCATAACCAAGACCATAACCATAACCATTAAACATAACCATAACCCTAAGAATAACTATAACCACTAACCATTAACCATACTCCTAACCATAACAATAACCATCACCATTACCCTAACCCTAACCCTAAGAATAACTATAACCACTAACAATTAACCATACCCCTAACCATAACAATAACCATCACCATTACCCTAACCCTAACCCTAACCATGAACAAAGCCTCAACCATAACCTTTAAACATAACCATAACCCTAACCATAACCATAACCCCTAACCCGTAACGATAACCATTAACCATAAACCCAACCATAACCCTAACCATAAACCTCAATGATAAACAATAAACATAAACATAAAAATATCCATAATGAACAATAATAAACCATAACCAACCATAACCATTTAACATAGTCATAAACCTAACCATAACAGTAACCCCTAGCCCAGTAACCATAACCCTAACTCTTAACCATAATCCTAGCCATAACCATTAACACTAACCATAACAATAACCATAACTATAACCCTTACCATAAACTTAACCCCTAACCATAACCCATAACAAAAAACCATAACCATAAAAATAACCCAAACCAAAACCCCTAACCATAATCATAACCCTTACCCATAACCATAACGGTTAAAATAACCATCACCATAACCAAAACCACAACCATGACCATTAACCATAAACCTAACCATAACTATTAACCCTAAACTTAACCCTAACCTGAACCATTACCACAACACATAACCATAACCATAAACGATAACCCTAACCATAACCATTAACCACAAAAATAACCATAACTATTAACCCTAACTGTAACCCTTACCATAACCCTAAACATTACCATAATATCTAAACATAAACAAAACCACTAACCATTAACCATACCCATAATCACAACCCCTAATCATAACCATTACTCGTAAACATAACCATAGCATAAACCTAACCATACAATAATCCTAACCATAACACCTATCCATAACACCTATCCATAACCCCTCACCATAACCGTAACAATAACCACAATCACCAACCATAACCCTAACCCAAACCCTAACAAAACCATAACCATATAACGCAAAACATAACCCATAACCATAATCATAACCTCTCACCATAACCATCACCATAACCTAACCATTAACCATAAACATAATCATAACCCCTAACCATAACAATTATGTAAAACATAACCATAGCCATAAACCTAACCATAACAATAATCCTAACCATAACACCTATCCATAACCCCTAACCATAACCGTAACAATAACCATAACCATAATCACCAACCATAACCCTAACCCAAACCCTAACAATACCATAAACATATAACCCAAACCATAACCCATAACCATAATCATAACCTCTCACCATAACCATCACCATAACCGTAACCATTAACCATAAACATAATCATAACCCCTAACCATAAACATTACTCGTAAACATAACCATAGCCATAAACCTAACCATAACAATAATCCTAACCATAACACCTATCCGTAACCCCTAACCATAACCGTAACAATAACCATAACCATAATCACCAACCATAACCCTAACCCAAACCCTAACGCTAACAAAATCATAACCATAACAATAACCCAAAACACAACCCATAACCATAATCATAACCCCTAACCATAACCATCATCATAAACATAACCATAACCATTAAGGATAAACATAATCATAACCAATAACCATAACAATTACTCATAAACATAACAATAGCCATAACACTAAACATAACAATAATCCTAACCATAACACCTATCCATAACCGCTAACCATATCTGTAACCATAACCATACCCATAATCACAAACCATAACCCTAACCCAAACCCTAATGCTAAGAAAACCATAACCATAACCTTAACCAAAACCATAACCCATAACCAAAATCATAACCCCTAACCATAACCATAAACATAACCATAACCTAAACATAATCCTAACCATAACTTTGAACCATAACCCTAACCATAACCATAATAATAACCATAACAATTATTCATAACTATAACCATAATCCTAATCATAACCATAACACTCAACGATAACACCTAAACATGACCATAACCATAACCATGAGAAAAAACGATAACCCCTAAACATAACCCTAACAATAACCATGACCATTAACCATAATCATAACCATTAATCATAACCATAACCCTAACCATAACCCTAACAATAACCATGACCATAACCATAACAATTAGCCATATCCATAACCCTAAACATAACCATAACCCCTAACCATTACTCCTAACAAAATCCATAACCATAACAATAACCCAAATCATAACCCCTAACCATAAGCATAACCATAACCGTTAAAATAATCATCACCATAACCAAAATGATAACCATGATCATTAACCATAAACATAACCCCTATCCATAACCATAACTCCTAACCATAAACATAATCATAACCATAAACATTAACCATAACCCCTAACAATAACCATTACCCCTAACCATAACCATAGTCATAAACCTAACCATAGCCATAACAAGAACCATAATCCCAACCATAACGCCTAACAATAACCCCTAACCATAACACTAACCATAACCATAACCATAATCACTAACTATAGCCTTAAACCCTAAACATAACGATAACCATAACCATTAAGCAAAATCATAACCTAAACCGTAACCCCTCACTTGTAACCATAACAGTAACCATTAACCATAACAATAACAATAACCATTAACTGTAACCATAATCCTAAACATAACCATTAACCATAACTATAACCATAATCCTAACCATAAACATAACGCTCAACAATAACCCCTAACCATAAACATACCATAACCATTAACCATAACTATGACCCCTAACTATAACCATAACCATAACCATAACCATTAATCATAACCATAAACCAAACCATAACGATAACCATTAATCATAACCATAAGAAAAATCATAACCATAACCATTATCCATAACCAGAACAAAAACCATAACAACAACCATTAACCATAACCATAAACCTATCCATAACCTTAAACCCTTACAATAACCCCTAACAATAACCCAAATCATAACCCATAACCATAATTATATCATCTAACATTAACCACAACAATAACCATTAAAAATAACCATCACCATAACCATAACCATGACCATTAACCATAAACACAACACCTAACTATAACCATAAACCCTAACCATAACCGTTAAACAAAACCATCACCATAACATAACCATTAACCATAACCATAACCATTCACCATAACAATTGAATAAACCCTAACGATAACATTAACCCTAAACATAACTATTAACCATAACCATAACAAAAGATATAACCATGAACCATAACCATCACACTAACCATAACCATAACCCATAACAGGTAACCATAACCACAACCATTTCGGCATAACCCTAACCCGTAACCATTAACCCTTACAATAATCATAACCCTCAACGATAACCCCTAACCATAAACATATATAACGAACAACAATAACTCCCTATCATAACCATAAACACTAACAAGAAACATTAACCATAACGATAACATTAACCATAATCACAAACCTTAACCCACAACCCTAACCACAATGATAACAATAACCCTACCATAACCCCATAAACCATAACCATAACCCCTAACCAAAACTATAACCATAAAAATTAACCATAACCTTAATTATAACCATAACCCCTACACATAACCATTACCCCTAAACATAACGCCCACCATTAACATATACCTCAACGATAACCATACCATTACCATTACCATTAACATTACCATAACCATTAACCATAACCATAACCCGAAGCATAACCTTAACCCCTATACATAACCACCAACAATAACCATAACTGTAACCCTAACCATATCCGTAACCCCTAAACATAACTCCTAACAAAAACCATCACCATAACCATAACCATTGACCATAATTATAACCGTAACCATTACCATAAACTCTAACAAAAACCATAACTGTTAACAAAAACCATAAACATAACCATAACCATTAAACATAAACAGAATCCTAACCATAATCTTAACCATAACCCCTAACATGCAACCATAATCATAACCTGTAAACCTATCCCTAAAAATAACCATTAACCCTAACCATAACCCTAACAATAATCCTAACCATAACAATTAAATATAAATAGAACAATAACCCTAACCGTAACGCTCAACAATAACCCCTAACCATAAACATAAACATAATCATATCGATTAATGATAATCCCCAACTATAACCATATACATAAACATTATCGATAACCTTAACCATTAACCATAACAATAACCATAACCCATAACCATAACCATAAATATTAACCATAAATATAACCATTAACCACAAACATAACCCTAATCATAATCATTAACCATAACCGCAACAAGAACCATAAACATAACCATTAACCATAAACATATCCCCTGACACAAAACCATAAACATAACCATTAACCATAACACTAAGAGTAACCATTAACACTAACCATAACCTTAACCATTAAAATAACCCTCAACGATAACCCCTAATCATAAACATAACCATAATGATTAACGATAACCCCTAACCATAAAAATAACCGTAACCATTAACCATAACCATAACAATAACACCGAGCAAAAACCATAACCATAACAATTAACCATAACCATAAAAATAACCCCTAACCATAACCATTAACATTAAACTTAAATATGGCTATAACTCTAACCATAACCATAATCCTAACCATAACACCTATCCATAACCACTAACCATAACCCTAACCATCACCATAACCATAACCATTAACCATAATCCTAACCATAACCCCTAACCGGAACCATTACCATAACCTTTAACCATAACCATAACCCTAAACCTAATCCTAACCATAACCATTAACCATAACTATAACAATAACTCTAACCATAACTATAATGCTCAACTACCCAAGTAAACATAACCCCGCCTACCAACGATAACTAACCATAATAATAACCCATAACCATAACCATTATCCGTAAAACATAAGCATAACCATAACAACCATAACCATAACCCTAAACATAACCATAACCACTAAGCCATAACCATAACCCTAACCATAACCATTTACACTAACAATAACGTTAACCACAAAGCTCAACGATAACCCCTAACCATAAACTTAACCATAAATATAAGGTCTAACTATAACCATAACCATAATGATCAACGATAACACCTAACCATAAAGATTACTATAACACCTAATCATGACCATGAACCATAACAATAACCCCTAACCAAAGCCATTAACCATAACAATAACCATTTACCATAACCATAACCATAACAATTAACCATAACACTAACCATAACCGTTAACTCTAACCAGAACCCTAACCATTATTCTAACAATAACCATTAACCATAATTATAATCATAAGCCTAACCATAATTATAATGCTCAACGATAACCGCTAACCATAAACTTAACCATAACCATAACCACTAACCATAAACATAACAATAACCATAAACCACAAAACTTAACCATCACCATTAACATAACACTAACCATAATCATAATCTAAACCATAACGCCTATCCATAATCCCTAACCATGATCCTAACCATAACCATTAACGATAACTATAACCCTAACCATAACCATAAAAATTAACCATAACCATAACACTAACCATAACCATAACAGCTAACCATAACAACAACCATAAACATAACCATTAACCATAACCCCTAACCATAACGATTATCCATAACCATAACCATAGCCATAAACCAAACCATAACCGTAATCCTAACCATAACGCCTATCCATAACCCCAAACCAAAAATGTAACCATAACCATTAACCATAATCATAACAATAACCCTAAAGGTAATCATAACCATAATCAGCAACCATAAACTTAACCAGTAATCATAACCCCTAACACGGTGCAGGTGTACGTAATGCGAGAGGATTCTGGGAGCTGTAGTTTCCAAAAGAACAGCAATACCTGCCTGCAACAGTTTTCCACACTGGCTCCACATCACAAAACAATACCTTTCTGCAACAGTTCTCCACACTGGCAACGCATCACAAAACAATACCTGCCTGCAACAGTTCTCCACACTGGCTCCGCATCACAAAACAATACCTGCCTGCAACAGTTCTCCACACTGGCTCCGCATCACAAAACAATACCTTCTTGCAACAGTTCTCCACACTGGCTCCGCATCACAAAACAATACCTTCCTGCAACAGTTTCCTACACTGGAAACGCATCAGAAAACAATACCGTCCTCCAACAGTTTTCAACACTGGCTCCATATCACAAAACAATACCTTCCTGCAACAGTTCTCCACACTGGCTCCATATCAAAAAACAATACCTTCATGCAACTGTTCTTGTATCACAAAACCATAACTTCCTGCAACAGTTCTCCACACTGGCAATGCATCACAAAACAATACTTTCTGCAACAGTTCTCCACACTGGCAGGGAATCACAAACAATACCTGCCTGCAACAGTTCTCCACACTGGCAACGCATCACAAAACAATACCTGCCTGCAACAGTTTTCCACACTGGCTCCGCATCACAAAACAATACCTTCCTGCAACAGTTCTCCACACTGGCAACGCATCACAAAACAATACCTTTCTGCAACAGTTCGCCACACTGGCAGGGAATCACAAACAATACCTGCCTGCAACAGTTCTCCACACTGGCAACGCATCACAAAACAATACCTTTCTGCAACAGTTCTCCACACTGGCAGGGAATCACAAATAATACCTGCCTGCAACAGTTCTCCACACTGGCAACGCATCACAAAACAATACCTGCCTGCAAAAGTTTTCCACACTGGCTCCGCATCACAAAACAATACCTTCCTGCAACATTTTTCTACACTGAAAAAACATCAGAAAACAATACCTTCCTCCAACAGTTCTCCACACTGGCTCCGTATCACAAAATAATACCTTCCAGCAACAGTTCTCCACACTGGCAATGCATGACAAAACAATACCTGATGTTCTAAAAAGCCGGAGAGGTAACAGCGGTGAGGCTGGCAGGGTGTGTAAACGAACACGCGAGACCAACAAACACTGTGGAGACAAACACGGACATGCGGCTCCGTATCACAAAATAATACCTTCCAGCAACAGTTCTCCACACTGGCAACGCATGAAAACAATACCGGATGTTCTAAAAAGCTGGAGAGGTACCAGCGGTGAGGCTGGCAGGGTGTGTAAACGAACATGCGAGACCAACAAACGCTGTGGAGACAAACACGGACATGCGGCTCGCGTGCGGGTGCATTTAATAGGAAGGATAACACAGGGGGGAACAGGTGTGCGAGACACAAGGGAAAAAAAAGGGAAGGGGCCAGGCCTCATGGCTGTCTTTTAACAGAGGCCGCAGGGGTGTGTGGGAAGGATGACGTCACACCTGCACGGTGCAGGTGTACATAATGCGAGAGGATTCTGGGAGCTGTAGTTTGCAAAAGAACAGCAATACCTGCCTGTAACAGTTTTCCACACTGGCTCTGCATCAAAAAACAATTCCTTCCTGCAACAGTTTTCGACACTGGAAACAAATCAGAAAACAATACCTTCCTCCAACAGTTCTCCACACTGGCTCCATATCACAAAACAATAACTTCCTGCAAGAGTTCTCCACACTGGCTCCTTATCAGAAATCAATACCTTCCTGCAACAGTTCTCCACACTGGCTCCGCATCACAAAACAATATCGTCCTTCAACAGTTCTCCAAACTGGTTCCCTATCACAATAGAATACCTTCCTGCAACAGTTCTCCACACTGGCTCTGTATCACAAAAACAGTTCTCCAGACTGGCTCCGTATCACAAAACAATATGTTCCTGCAACAGTTCTCCACACTGGCTCCGTATCACAAAAACAGTTCTCCACACTGGCTCCGTATCACAAAATAATACATTCCTGCAACAGTTCTCCATACTGGCTCCGCATCACAAAAACAATATCTTCCTTCAACAGTTCTCCAAACTGGTTCCCTATCACAAAACAATACCTTCCTGCAACAGTTCTCCACACTGGCTCCGCATCACAAAACAATACCTTCCTGCAACAGTTCTCCACACTGGCTCCCTATCACAAAACAATACCTTCCTGCAACAGTTCTCCACACTGGCTCCGCATCACAAAACAATACCTTCTTGCAACAGTTCTCCACACTGGCTCCGTATCACAAAAACAGTTCTCCACACTGGCTCCGTATCACAAAAACAATACCTTCCTGCAACAGTTCTCCACACTGGCTCCGCATCACAAAACAATACCTTCCTGCAACAGTTCTCCACACTGGCAAAGCATCACAAAACAATACCTGCCTGCAACAGTTTTCCACACCGGATCCGCATCACAAAACAAATACCTTGTCTAAACACCCTGCATTCACCATGGCATACCTTGTGGTCTTCCTTACAAGTCATTACAAGAG
Source organism: Microtus obscurus (assembly GCA_963919715.1). Classification (NCBI taxonomy): domain Eukaryota; kingdom Metazoa; phylum Chordata; class Mammalia; order Rodentia; family Cricetidae; genus Microtus; species Microtus obscurus. The sequence goes on along the minus strand of CAWTZC010001011.1, from coordinate 25,230 downwards.
AAGCAACAAAGATTCATGAAAAAGAACAACCTCTATGTTAACCCACACTATCATTCCTGCTTGCTAAGCCTTCCCAGAACCCCTCACTGGCTACCACCACCCTGCTGGGCCTCAAAATTAATTACCTAGTTCCATACTACTAATCTCAGCAACTGTTGAAATATGAAAGTTCTCAACCACTACCCTTTCTGTACTGTGAATCTACCAGCTCAAAGCTTTGTCTATGCACTCACTTCCAGCACAGATCCCTCTTTATCTGCAATCAAACACGAAAAGTCAGAGAGGCCGGAGGTCACTCACTAGCTGGTTTATTTTTCCTTCTCATAGACCAGTCAAAACATAGTCTTAAAAGCTAAGTGGCACTGGGCAAAAGACACAGAAATTATCAATTAGATAGCATGAGGAAACAATATTGCAAGCTCACAGTCTCCCATGCAAGAATGGCAGAGCCTTCCCCACACTCAACAAAGATCAGAGGCCAAAAGCCGATACCCAGGTCACCAAAGAACAACAGAACCTGTCTGGCTCATAGGCCATCCTTGAAACAAGTTCTCCACATCTTTGTCCAGGAGTTACTCTGTAGACCAGGTTGTCCTTGACCCCAAAGTGATCTGCACCCACTGTACTGAGATTAAAGGTGTCCAATAAAACACCATGAACTCAAAGTCATTGAGATTGAAGGTTTGTCCTGGCACACCTTGAAGTCAGAGAGGTCAGTCCACCTCTGCCCCTTGAAATTTCACAGGTAAAACTACTTCTTGGTACCAAGTGTTGGGATTAAAGGTGTGTAACATACCACCACACCCAAATACTCTTTCTTTTTTACTACTCAGACTCCTTCCTGAAAGAATCAGGGTTTGCCCTAGCCTGACTGCATAGAAAGGTAGCATTTTAAAACGGTACAGGTTTTTCTGCATAAAGAACAAAAGCTTACACTTAGCTTTTCATCAACACAATTTAAGTGTTTAAGCAGGACCTCTTAAAGAGTTGCAAAGCTTTGCAGCTAACACTAAGTCAGGAAGCTTCTCTTAGATGAGAGCACTTGCTTGCCTCTACCTCCACGAGAAGAGGTAGGGAAGGAGACAGTGCCTCAGGGAGCAAGGTGGTGAAACAAGCTAAGGTGTGGGAGTAACAATAGGACAAAGACCAAAAAAACATGCACAGAACCCATATATATGTAAGTTTTACCCATTTGTATCAGGCAGGCTCAATTTCAAACTATTTTTTTGTAAGAGGCTGGCAGGGGCAAAACAGACCTGGCTTTGAACTATGAGTGACAATTAAGAGTTTATGCCCAACCACATGGCCTAAATCCATTTCAGATCATACTCCAAAGTGGCACTTAGTTAAAAAAAGGGGTAGCAGACATTAAATGACCAGCGTACCGATACAAACAAGTCTCTGCCTCAACCAACCCCAATCATGCAGGATGGACCCGCAACATGACTCGAATTACCTGCGTGAGCTCACAACTTCAAATGAAAATACGAAAACAACAACAAAAAAAATAACTACGAATGGGTACCCACAAACCCTATAGCATAGACAAAAAAGGAACTCACCAACGCACCGCTGTAGCCGAACAAAGAAAGACCACGTGTTCCTCTTTTGGAGAATCAATTAAGTATCCTGGGGAAGGGTCCAGGTGGTTGGGATAGATGTGAAGGACTGAGGCCTAGGCTCACAACCTAACACTTTGTGTGACTTAATGTCTCCAAAAGAACTGGTAATTACCTGTACCATTAATTCTATTATCTATCCTACTCTTCTAGATCACAGTTTAGCAGCAGAGTGCTACAAGCCCCACAAAATTAACAACAGAAAAATACTGAACATAAATGTTAAAATGGCAGAACTACTGAAGACCAAGTCTCCTACTTTGGCATATTTGGTGATATCTCTCCACATGCAACAAAATAAGCACTATTAATTAACACCACCATTTGCGAATCCAAAAAGCTATGCTCCTCTAAATTTCAATAACCATAATGTTAGTTTGGTCAACCAGACAAAAAAATTTACAGAAAAATAAGGAATTAACAGATGGCATGAATGAAAAGGACTTAACAAACATGTACAGAACATTTCACCTCAGTAACTTCTTAAAAACTTCTCTAAAAATCACCACGTAAAGCAAACATCGACAGATATGAAAAAAATGGATTAACACTATGCATCTTATTGGACACCAAGATTTAAAGTTACTTAGGGAATGGAAAGGAGGCAAGCCTCAAATAAAAATGAATAAAAAAAAATAAAGATAGCTCTCCACAGAATCTTCTAGAACCAACTAAAACACAAGGAATTTTTAACAAGAAATTTTCTGGATACAAAATTGTTGAAGACCCATCTTTTTCCACAGGAACAATGTAATAAAATAATAATAAAACTAACAATATGGATTACAACACTAGAAACAGAGACATAAAGACATAGCTACCAATATGTATTATAATATCGAAAACAGAAATGATAAGACTATAATCAAAGTCAAACTACAGGAAATCCTGACCATAACTGATCCTTGGCTTATTATTATAGAGAATGGGTTGTATGAGCAGGGTTAAAACAAGCATGACAAGACTTTGATCAAAGACTACCTCAAATGCCCTTCAGAAATGTCAGTTTGATTTCCCTGAGCCAGTGGACACTTCCACTGGTTCACCACTAGATGGCAACAATCATCCACCTTTGCCTCAGGCTCCCACATTCGGGCATAGTAAATGACACCTGAAACCTAATCACTCAAAGGTAGAGAATATTCTTAGGCTTGAATTCTCTACAGTGAGAGGGCCATGAATCCTGTGCTGTTTGATGGCTGACCTCTGAGTGTCCCCCTCACCTTCAAAACTAAGGGCTTGTAAGGAGAAGTAGCTGGACCTTAGGTACTCTTGGGTTGAAACTAACATTTTCTCTTCATTGATATGGGACAGAAGAACAATTCTACTGTCACCTCCAGCACAATGAGGGAAAAAGGGACCATAAATATTTTGGGTCCTCAACTCAGCAAGACCCAAGACTTATGACTTCAAAAAAGAATTACAGAGCTATGTACTAAGAAGCAGCATTGCAGGGTCATTAAAAAATATGACGAGGTAGGGCATGGTGATGCAAACCCTAAATCATAACACTTGAGAGGCAGAGGTAGGTGAATCCCTGTTGATTCTAAAACAAGCCTGATCTAAAAAATGAGTTACAAGGCAGCCAAAAAGATGCACAGACGAACTCTGTATTGAGGGGAAAAAAAAACCACACGCACAAAAATTTTAAGAAGAGTATAGATGGAGGTTTCTGTCTCACCCAATTCTGCAGCTGTTCATTCACAAAGCACACAACTCTTATTAAGAATACATTGTTTGGACTATTATCTCAGACATTTCTTTAAAGTTATTTCTTACATATACAGCCCTTTGTATGTGTTGTATGCATGCAGGCATGAAGAAGTCAACAAACCTCATTACAGACATCTGTAAACAAACATGTGGATTTTGGGAAGTTAACTCAGTACCTTTGGAAGACCAGACACAGAGAACATTCAAAAAATCATTAGATCTTACTACAAAAGCATGTATGCCACAAAACAGGAAAACACAAAAGAAATGGACATTTTTTTAGATAAGTATCAAATGAAATTTCGCAAATGGTTGTTACTCATTACAGAACTTGGACGTTTACCTTTCCTCAAATTAACCATAGATAATCTTTGCTCATTTATACGAGATACTCGTTTAGATGGAGAACATACAAGTTATACAGCAGTTATTAAAGACATTTTACATAATGGAAATGCACTCATTTACTAAAACAGATAATGGACATACTCATATATTTCAAAAGAATTTACTAGGTTGTGTGAATAATATATCGTTGCTTTATGTTACAGGTATTTACTATAATACAATAGAATAAACTATTATTAAATGTGTGAGTGATACAGTAAAACAAATAAAAAAATAAAAAACAAGGAAGAGGCTTTGGATTATGCACAGCTACAGCTGTGCTAGAACTCACTCTATGGACCAAAGTGATCTTGAACTCAGAATTCAAGTTCATCAGCCTCTGCCTCATAATTGAGATTAAAAGAATGTGTCACCACACCTGGCTTCACTCTTTGCTTTTAATTATTAAGAATTGCATTTAGTGCTGGGTGGTGGTGGTGGTGCATGCCTTTAATCACAGAATTTGGGAAGCAGAGGCAGGAAGGCCCGCTGAGTTCCAATTTCTGAGTTCGAATCCCAACTAGTATCCAGAGAAAATTCAAGGACACTCAGGGCTTCACAGGGAAGCCATGTGCTGAAAATACAAAATTTAAAAAAGGTAATTGATTTGACTGTGGGACTGTGGATGTGGATGCTGGCACACCAGGCTCCACATGCAGAAGTGAGAGTTGACTGCCTTGTTTCCATCAGAAAACAATACCTTCCTGCAAGAGTTCTCCACACTGGCTCCGTATCACAAAACAATACCTTCCAGCAACAGTTCCCCACACTTGCTCCTTATCAGAAAACCATACCTTCCTGCAAGAGTTCTCCACACTGGCTCCGCATCACAAAACAACACCTTCCTGCAACAGTTCTCCACACTAGCTCCACATCACAAAACAATACCTTTCTGCAACAGTCCTCCACACTGGTTCCGAATCACAAAACTATACCTTTCTGCAACAGTTCTCCACACTGGCTCCGAATCACAAAACTATACCTTTCTGCAACAGTTCTCCACACTAGCTCCACATCACAAAACTATACCTTTCTGCAACAGTTCTCCACACTGGCTCCACATCACAAAACAATACGTTTCTGCAACAGTTCTCCACACTAGCTCCACTTCACAAAACAATACGTTTCTGCAACAGTTCTCCAGACTAGCTCCACTTCACAAAACAATACCTTCCTGCTAACAGTTCTCCACACTAGTTCTGAATCACAAAACAATGCCTTCCTGCTAACAGTTCTCCACACTAGCTCTGAATCACAAAACAATACCTTCCTGCAACAGTTCTCCACACTAGCTCCACTTCACAAAACAATACCTTCCTGCTTACAGTTCCTGCAACAGTTCTGACAGTAGCTCCACCTCACAAAACAATACGTTTCTGCAACAGTTCTTCAGACTGGCTCCGAATCACAAAACTATACCTTCCAGTAAGAGTTCTTCACACTGGCTCTGAATCACAAAACTATACCTTCCTGCAACAGTTCTACACACTAGCTCCACATCAGAAAACAATACGATTCTACAACAGTTCTCCACACTAGCTCCACCTCACAAAACAATACGTTTCTGCAACAGTTCTCCAAACTAGCTTCACCTCACAAACAATACGTTTCTGCAACAGTTCTCCACACTAGCTCCACCTCACAAAACAATACCTTCCTGCTAACAGTTCTCCACACTAGCTCCACCTCACAAAACAATATTCTGCAACAGTTCTCCACACTGGCAACGCATCACAAAACATTACCTGATGTTCTAAAAAGCCGGAGAGGTACCGGCGGTGAGGCTGGCAACAAACACTCCGGAGACAAACACGGACCCGTGGCTCCCAGCGCAGGTGCATTTAATAGGAAGAATAAAACAGGGGGGAACAGGTGTGCGAGACACAAGGGAAGGAAAAGGGAAGGGGCCAGGCCTCAAGGCCGTCTTTTAACGGGGGCTGCAGGGGTGTTTGGGAAGGATGACGTCACATCCTGCACGAGAGGATTCTGGGAGTTGTAGTTCTCCACACTGGCTCTTTATCACAAACCTATACATTCCAGCAACAGTTCTCCACACTGGCTCCATATCACAAAACAATACCTTCCTTCAACAGTTCTCCAAACTGGCTCCTATCACAAAACAATACCTTCCTGCAACAGTTCTCCACACTGGCTCCGGGCCGCAGGGGTGTTTGGGAAGGATGACGTCACATCCTGCACGAGAGGATTCTGGGAGTTGTAGTTCTCCACACTGGCTCTTTATCACAAACCTATACATTCCAGCAACAGTTCTCCACACTGCTTCGTATCACTAAACAATACCTTCCTGCAACAGTTCTCCACACTGGCTCCGCATCACAAAACAATACCTTCCTTCAACAGTTCTCCAAACTGGCTCCCTGTCACAAAACAATACCTTCTTGCAACAGTTCTCCACACTGGCTCCGCATCACAAAAACAGTTCTCCACACTGGCTCCGCATCACAAATACAGTTATCCACACTGGCTCCGCATCACAAAAACAGTTCTCCACACTGGCTCCGCATCACAAAAACAGTTCTCCACACTGGCTCCGCATCACAAAACAATATCTTCCTTCAACAGTTCTGCAAACTGGCTCCCTATCACAAAACAATATCTTCCTTCAACAGTTCTCCAAACTGGCTCCTATCACAAAACAATACCTTCTTGCAACAGTTCTCCACACTGGCTCCGTATCACAAAAACAGTTCTCCACACTGGCTCCGTATCACAAAAACAGTTCTCCACACTCGGCTCCGCATCACAAAACAATACCTGCCTGCAACAGTTTTCCACACCAGATCCGGCATCACAAAACAAATACCTTGTCTAAACACCCTGCACTCACCATGACATACATTGTGGTCTTCCTACAAGTCATTACAAGAGAAGCAACAAAGATTCATGAAAAAGAACAACCTCTATGTTAACCCACACTATCATTCCTGCTTGCTAAGCCTTCCAGAACCCCTCACTGGCTACCACCACCCCTGCTGGGCCTCAAAATTAATTACCTAGTTCCATACTACTAATCTCAGCAACTGTTGAAATATGAAAGTTCTCAACCACTACCCTTTCTGTACTGTGAATCTACCAGCTCAAAGCTTTGTCTATGCACTCACTTCCAGCACAGATCCCTCTTTATCTGCAATCAAACACGAAAAGTCAGAGAGGCCGGAGGTCACTCACTAGCTGGTTTATTTTTCCTTCTCATAGACCAGTCAAAACATAGTCTTAAAAGCTAAGTGGCACTGGGCAAAAGACATGAAATTATCAATTAGCATGAGGAAACAATATTGCAAGCTCACAGTCTCCCATGCAAGAATGGCAGAGCCTTCCCCACACTCAACAAAGATCAGAGGCCAAAAGCCGATACCCAGGTCACCACAAAGAACAACAGAACCTGTCTGGCTCATGGGTCATCCTTGAGACAAGTTCTCCACATCTTTGTCCAGGAGTTACTCTGTAGACCAGGTTGTCCTTGACCCCAAAGTGATCTGCACCCACTGTACTGAGATTAAAGGTGTCCAATAAAACACCATGAACTCAAAGTCATTGAGATTGAAGGTTTGTCCTGGCACACCTTGAAGTCAGAGAGGTCAGTCTACCTCTGCCCCTTGAAATTTCACAGGTAAAACTACTTCTTGGTACCAAGTGTTGGGATTAAAGGTGTGTAACATACCACCACACCCAAATACTCTTTCTTTTTTTACTACTCAGACTCCTTCCTGAAAGAATCAGGGTTTGCCCTAGCCTGACTGCATAGAAAGGTAGCATTTTAAAACGGTACAGGTTTTTTCTGCATAAAGAACAAAAGCTTACACTTAGCTTTTCATCAACACAATTTAAGTGTTTAAGCAGGACCTCTTAAAGAGTTGCAAAGCTTTGCAGCTAACACTAAGTCAGGAAGCTTCTCTTAGATGAGAGCACTTGCTTGCCTCTACCTCCACGAGAGAGGTAGGGAAGGAGACAGTGCCTCAGGGAGCAAGGTGGTGAAACAAGCTAAGGTGTGGGAGTAACAATAGGACAAAGACCAAAAAAACATGCACAGAACCCATATATATGTAAGTTTTACCCATTTGTATCAGGCAGGCTCAATTTCAAACTATTTTTTTGTAAGAGGCTGGCAGGGGCAAAAACAGACCTGGCTTTGAACTATGAGTGACAATTACAGAGTTTATGCCCAACCACATGGCCTAAATCCATTTCAGATCGTACTCCAAAGTGGCACTTAGTTAAAAAAGGGGTAGCAGACATTAAATGACCAGCGTACCGATACAAACAAGTCTCTGCCTCAACCAACCCCAATCATGCAGGATGGACCGCAACATGACTCGAATTACTGCGTGAGCTCACAACTTCAAATGAAAATACGAAAACAACAACAAAAAAATAACTACGAATGGGTACCCACAAACCCTATAGCATAGACAAAAAAAGGAACTCACCAAGACGCAGCCGCTGTAGCGAACAAAGAAAGACCACGTGTTCCTCTTTTGGAGAATCAATTAAGTATCCTGGGGAAGGGTCCAGGTGGTTGGGATAGATGTGAAGGACTGAGGCCTAGGCTCACAACCTAACACTTTGTGTGACTTAATGTCTCCAAAAGAACTGTAATTACCTGTACCATTAATTCTATTATCTATCCTACTCTTCTAGATCACAGTTTAGCAGCAGAGTGCTACAAGCCCCACAAAATTAACAACAGAAAAATACTGAACACAAATGTTAAAATGGCAGAACTACTGAAGACCAAGTCTCTTACTTTGGCATATTTGGTGATATCTCTCCACATGCAACAAAATAAGCACTATTAATTAACACCACCATTTGCGAATCCAAAAAGCTATGCTCCTCTAAATTTCAATAACCATAATGTTAGTTTGGTCAACCAGACAAAAAATTTACAGAAAAAATAAGGAATTAACAGATGGCATGAATGAAAAGGACTTAACAAACATGTACAGAACATTTCACCTCAGTAACTTCTCTAAAAACTTCTCTAAAAATCACCACGTAAAGCAAACATCGACAGATATGAAAAAAATGGATTAACACTATGCATCTTATTGGAGCACCAAGATTTAAAGTTACTTAGGGGAAATGGAAAGAGGCAAGCCTCAAATAAAAATGAATAAAAAAAAATAAAGATAGCTCTCCACAGAATCTTCTAGAACCAACTAAAACACAAGGAATTTTTAACAAGAAATTTTCTGGATACAAAATTGTTGAAGACCCATCTTTTTCCACAGGAACAATGTAATAAAATAATAATAAAACTAACAATATGGATTACAACACTAGAAACAGAGACATAAAGACATAGCTACCAATATGTATTATAATATCGAAACAGAAATGATAAGACTCTAATCAAAGTCAAACTACAGGAAATCACTGACCATAACTGATCCTTGGCTTATTATTATAGAGAATGGGTTGTATGAGCAGGGTTAAAACAAGCATGACAAGACTTTGATCAAAGACTACCTCAAATGCCCTTCCAGAAATGTCAGTTTGATTTCCCTGAGCCAGTGGACACTTCCACTGGTTCACCACTAGATGGCAACAATCATCCACCTTTGCCTCAGGCTCCCACATTCGGGCATAGTAAATGACACCTGAAACCTAATCACTCAAAGGTAGAGAATATTCTTAGGCTTGAATTCTCTACAGTGAGAGGGCCATGAATCCTGTGCTGTTTGATGGCTGACCTCTGAGTGTCCCCCTCACCTTCAAAACTAAGGGCTTGTAAGGAGAAGTAGCTGGACCTTAGGTACTCTTGGGTTGAAACTAACATTTTCTCTTCATTGATATGGGACAGAAGAACAATTCTACTGTCACCTCCAGCACAATGAGGAAAAAGGGACCATAAATATTTTGGGGTCCTCAACTCAGCAAGACCCAAGACTTATGACTTCAAAAAAAGAATTACAGAGCTACGTACTAAGAAGCAGCATTGCAGGGTCATTAAAAAATATGACGAGGTAGGACATGGTGATGCAAACCCTAAATCGTAACACTTGAGAGGCAGAGGTAGGTGAATCCCTGTTGATTCTAAAACAAGCCTGATCTAAAAAATGAGTTACAAGGCAGCCAAAGATGCACAGACGAACTCTGTATTGAGGGGAAAAAAAACCACACGCACAAAAACTTTAAGAAGAGTATAGATGGAGGTTTCTGTCTCACCCAATTCTGCAGCTGTTCATTCACAAAGCACACAACTCTTATTAAGAATACATTGTTTGGACTATTATCTCAGACATTTCTTTAAAGTTATTTCTTACATATACAGCCCTTTGTATGTGTATGTATGCATGCAGGCATGAAGAAGTCAACAAACCTCATTACAGACATCTGTAAACAAACATGTGGATTTTGGGGAAGTTAACTCAGTACCTTTGGAAGACCAGACACAGAGAACATTCAAAAAATCATTAGATCTTACTACAAAAGCATGTATGCCACAAAACAGGAAAACGCAAAAGAAAATGGACATTTTTTTAGATAAGTATCAAATGAAATTTCGCAAATGGTTGTTACTCATTACAGAACTTGGACGTTTACCTTTCCTCAAATTAACCATAGATAATCTTTGCTCATTTATACGAGATACTCGTTTAGATGGAGAACATACAAGTTATACAGCAGTTATTAAAGACATTTTACATAATGGAAATGCACTCTTTTACTAAAACAGATAATGGACATACTCATATATTTCAAAAGAATTTACTAGGTTGTGTGAATAATATATCGTTGCTTATGTTACAGGTATTTACTATAATACAATAGAATAAACTATTATTAAATGTGTGAGTGATACAGTAAAACAAATAAAAAAAAATAAAAAACAAGGAAGAGGCTTTGGATTATGCACAGCTACAGCTGTGCTAGAACCCTCACTCTATGGACCAAAGTGATCTTGAACTCAGAATTCAAGTTCATCAGCCTCTACCTCATAATTGAGATTAAAAGAATGTGTCACCACACCTGGCTTCACTCTTTGCTTTTAATTATTAAGAATTGCATTTAGTGCTGGGTGGTGGTGGTGGTGCATGCCTTTAATCACAGAATTTGGGAAGCAGAGGCAGGAAGGCCGCTGAGTTCCAATTTCTGAGTTCGAATCCCAACTAGTATCCAGAGAAAATTCAAGGACACTCAGGGGGCTTCACAGGGAAGCCATGTGCTGAAAATACAAAATTTAAAAAGGTAATTGATTTGACTGTGGGACTGTGGATGTGGATGCTGGCACACCAGGCTCCACATGCAGAAGTGAGAGGTTGACTGCCTTGTTTCCATCAGAAAACAATACCTTCCTGCAAGAGTTCTCCACACTGGCTCCGATATCACAAAACAATACCTTCCAGCAACAGTTCCCCACACTTGCTCCCTATCAGAAAACCATACCTTCCCTGCAAGAGTTCTCACACTGGCTCCGCATCACAAAACAACACCTTCCTGCAACAGTTCTTCACACTATCTCCGCATCACAAAACAATACCTTTCTGCAACAGTCCTCCACACTGGCAACGCATCACAAAACATTACCTGATGTTCTAAAAAGCCGGAGAGGTACCGGCAGTGAGGCTGGCAACAAACACTCCGGAGACAAACACGGACCCGTGGCTCCCAGCGCAGGTGCATTTAATAGGAAGAATAAAACAGGGGGGAACAGGTGTGCAAGACACAAGGGAAGGAAAAGGGAAGGGGCCAGGCCTCAAGGCCGTCTTTTAACGGGGGCTGCAGGGGTGTTTGGGAAGGATGACGTCATATCCTGCACGAGAGGATTCTGGGAGTTGTAGTTCTCCACACTGGCTCTTTATCACAAACCTGTACATTCCAGCAACAGTTCTCCACACTGGCTCCATATCACAAAACAATACCTTCCTTCAACAGTTCTCCACACTGGCTCCATATCACAAAACAATACCCTCCTTCAACAGTTCTCCACACTGTCTTCATATCACTAAACAATACCTTCCTGCAACAGTTCTCCACACTGGCTCCGGGCCGCAGGGGTGTTTGGGAAGAATGATGTCACATCCTGCACGAGAGGATTCTGGGAGTTGTAGTTCTCCACACTGGCTCTTTATCACAAACCTATACATTCCAGCAACAGTTCTCCACACTGGCTCCATATCACAAAACAATACCTTCCTTCAACAGTTCTCCACACTGGCTTCGTATCACAAAAACAGTTCTGCACACTGGCTCCGCATCACAAAACAATATCTTCCTTCAACAGTTCTCCAAACTGGCTCCCTATCACAAAACAATATCTTCCTTCAACAGTTCTCCAAACTGGCTCCTATCACAAAACAATATCTTCCTTCAACAGTTCTCCAAACTGGCTCCCTATCACAAAACAATATCTTCCTTCAACAGTTCTCCAAACTGGCTCCTATCACAAAACAATACCTTCTTGCAACAGTTCTTCACACTGGATCCGTATCACAAAAATAGTTCTCCACACAAGCACCACCTCACAAAACAATATCTTTCTGCAAGAGTTCTCTACACTAGCTCCACCTCACAAAACAATATCTTTCTGCAAGAGTTCTCTACACTAGCTCCACCTCACAAAACAATACGTTTCTGAAACAGTTCTCCACACTGGTTCCGAATCACAAAACTATACCTTTCTGCAACAGTTCTCCACACTGGCTCTGAATCACAAAACTATACCTTTCTGCAACAGTTCTCCACACTAGCTCCACATCACAAAACTATACCTTTCTGCAACAGTTCTTCACACTAGCTCCACTTCACAAAACAATGCGTTTCTGCAACAGTTCTCCACACTAGCTCCACTTCACAAAACAATACCTTCCTGCTAACAGTTCTCCACACTAGCTCCACTTCACAAAACAATACCTTCCTGCTAACAGTTCTCCACACTAGTTCTGAATCACAAAACAATACCTTCCTGCTAACAGTTCTCCACACTAGCTCCACTTCACAAAACAATACGTTTCTGCAACAGTTCTCCAGACTAGCTCCACTTCACAAAACAATACCTTCCTGCTAACAGTTCTCCACACTAGTTCTGAATCACAAAACAATACCTTCCTGCTAACAGTTCTCCACACTAGCTCCACTTCACAAAACAATACCTTCCTGCTAACAGTTCCTGCAACAGTTCTGACAGTAGCTCCACCTCACAAAACAATACGTTTCTGCAACAGTTCTTCAGACTGGCTCCGAATCACAAAACTATACCTTCCAGTAAGAGTTCTTCACACTGGCTCTGAATCACAAAACTATACCTTTCTGCAACAGTTCTCCACACTGGCTCCACATCACAAAACAATACGTTTCTGCAACAGTTCTCCACACTAGCTCCACTTCACAAAACAATACCGTCCTGATAACAGTTCTCCACACTAGCTCCACCTCACAAAACAATACGTTTCTGCAACAGTTCTCCAGACTAGCTCCACTTCACAAAACAATACCTTCCTGCTAACAGTTCTCCACACTAGTTCTGAATCACAAAACAATACCTTCCTGCTAACAGTTCTCCACACTAGCTCTGAATCACAAAACAATACCTTCCTGCAACAGTTCTCCACACTAGCTCCACTTCACAAAACAATACCTTCCTGCTTACAGGTCCTGCAACAGTTCTGACAGTAGCTCCACCTCACAAAACAATACGTTTCTGCAACAGTTCTGTTCTTTTCTTTCTTTTTTTTTTTTATTTATTTATTTATTATGTATACAATATTCTGTCTGTGTGCCTGAAGGCCAGAAGAGGGCACCAGATCTCTTTACAGATGGTTGTGAGCCACCATGTGGTTGCTGGGAATTGAACTCAGGACCTTTGGAAGAGCAGGCAATGCTCTTAACCACTGAGCCATCTCTCCAGCCCCTCTGCAACAGTTCTTCAGACTGGCTCCGAATCACAAAACTATACCTTCCAGTAAGAGTTCTTCACACTGGCTCTGAATCACAAAACTATACCTTCCTGCAACAGTTCTACACACTAGCTCCACATCAGAAAACAATACGATTCTACAACAGTTCTCCACACTAGCTCCACCTCACAAAACAATACGTTTCTGCAACAGTTCTCCAAACTAGCTTCACCTCACAAACAATACGTTTCTGCAACAGTTCTCCACACTAGCTCCACCTCACAAAACAATACCTTCCTGCTAACAGTTCTCCACACTAGCTCCACCTCACAAAACAATATTCTGCAACAGTTCTCCACACTAGCTCCACATCACAAAACTATACCTTCCAGCAACAGTTCCCCACACTTGCTCCCTATCAGAAAACCATACCTTCCTGCAAGAGTTCTCCACACTGGCTCCGCATCACAAAACTATACCTTTCTGCAACAGTTCTTCACACTGGCTCCAAATCACAAAACTATACCTTTCTGCAACAGTTCTTCACACTAGCTCCACCTCACAAAACAATGCGTTTCTGCAACAGTTCTTCACACTAGCTCCACTTCACAAAACAATACCTTCCTGCTAAAAGTTCTCCACACTAGCTCCACCTCACAAAATACGTTTCTGCAACAGTCCTCCACACTAGCTCCACATCACAAAACTATACCTTTCTGCAACAGTTCTCCACACTGGCTCCACATCACAAAATTATACCTTTCTGCAACAGTTCTCCACACTGGCAACGCATCACAAAACATTACCTGATGTTCTAAAAAAGCCGGAGAGGTCCGGTGGTGAGGCTGGCAACAAACACTCCGGAGACAAACACGGACCCGTGGCTCCCAGCGCAGGTGCATTTAATAGGAAGAATAAAACAGGGGGGGAACAGGTGTGCGAGACACAAGGGAAGGAAAAGGGAAGGGGCCAGGCCTCAAGGCCGTCTTTTAACGGGGGCTGCAGGGGTGTTTGGGAAGGATGACGTCACATCCTGCACGAGAGGATTCTGGGAGTTGTAGTTCTCCACACTGGCTCTTTATCACAAACCTATACATTCCAGCAACAGTTCTCCACACTGGCTCCATATCACAAAACAATACCTTCCTTCAATAGTTCTCCACACTGGCTTCGTATCACTAAACAATACCTTCCTGCAACAGTTCTCCACACTGGCTCCGGGCCGCAGGGGTGTTTGGGAAGGATGACGTCACATCCTGCACGAGAGGATTCTGGGAGTTGTAGTTCTCCACACTGGCTCTTTATCACAAACCTATACATTCCAGCAACAGTTCTCCACACTGGCTCCATATCACAAAACAATACCTTCCTTCAACAGTTCTCCAAACTGGCTCCTATCACAAAACAATACCTTCCTGCAACAGTTCTCCACACTAGCTCCACTTCACAAAACAATACCTTCCTGCTTACAGTTCCTGCAACAGTTCTGACAGTAGCTCCACCTCACAAAACAATACGTTTCTGCAACAGTTCTGTTCTTTTCTTTCTTTTTTTTTTTTTATTTATTTATTTATTATGTATACAATATTCTGTCTGTGTGCCTGAAGGCCAGAAGAGGGCACCAGATCTCTTTACAGATGGTTGTGAGCCACCATGTGGTTGCTGGGAATTGAACTCAGGACCTTTGGAAGAGCAGGCAATGCTCTTAACCACTGAGCCATCTCTCCAGCCCCTCTGCAACAGTTCTTCAGACTGGCTCCGAATCACAAAACTATACCTTCCAGTAAGAGTTCTTCACACTGGCTCTGAATCACAAAACTATACCTTCCTGCAACAGTTCTACACACTAGCTCCACATCAGAAAACAATACGATTCTACAACAGTTCTCCACACTAGCTCCACCTCACAAAACAATACGTTTCTGCAACAGTTCTCCAAACTAGCTTCACCTCACAAACAATACGTTTCTGCAACAGTTCTCCACACTAGCTCCACCTCACAAAACAATACCTTCCTGCTAACAGTTCTCCACACTAGCTCCACCTCACAAAACAATATTCTGCAACAGTTCTCCACACTAGCTCCACATCACAAAACTATACCTTCCAGCAACAGTTCCCCACACTTGCTCCCTATCAGAAAACCATACCTTCCTGCAAGAGTTCTCCACACTGGCTCCGCATCACAAAACTATACCTTTCTGCAACAGTTCTTCACACTGGCTCCAAATCACAAAACTATACCTTTCTGCAACAGTTCTTCACACTAGCTCCACCTCACAAAACAATGCGTTTCTGCAACAGTTCTTCACACTAGCTCCACTTCACAAAACAATACCTTCCTGCTAAAAGTTCTCCACACTAGCTCCACCTCACAAAATACGTTTCTGCAACAGTCCTCCACACTAGCTCCACATCACAAAACTATACCTTTCTGCAACAGTTCTCCACACTGGCTCCACATCACAAAATTATACCTTTCTGCAACAGTTCTCCACACTGGCAACGCATCACAAAACATTACCTGATGTTCTAAAAAGCCGGAGAGGTACCGGCGGTGAGGCTGGCAACAAACACTCCGGAGACAAACACGGACCCGTGGCTCCCAGCGCAGGTGCATTTAATAGGAAGAATAAAACAGGGGGGAACAGGTGTGCGAGACACAAGGGAAGGAAAAGGGAAGGGGCCAGGCCTCAAGGCCGTCTTTTAACGGGGGCTGCAGGGGTGTTTGGGAAGGATGACGTCACATCCTGCACGAGAGGATTCTGGGAGTTGTAGTTCTCCACACTGGCTCTTTATCACAAACCTATACATTCCAGCAACAGTTCTCCACACTGGCTCCATATCACAAAACAATACCTTCCTTCAATAGTTCTCCACACTGGCTTCGTATCACTAAACAATACCTTCCTGCAACAGTTCTCCACACTGGCTCCGGGCCGCAGGGGTGTTTGGGAAGGATGACGTCACATCCTGCACGACAGGATTCTGGGAGTTGTAGTTCTCCACACTGGCTCTTTATCACAAACCTATACATTCCAGCAACAGTTCTCCACACTGGCTCCATATCACAAAACAATACCTTCCTTCAACAGTTCTCCAAACTGGCTCCTATCACAAAACAATACCTTCCTGCAACAGTTCTCCACACTGGCTCCGGGCCGCAGGGGTGTTTGGGAAGGATGACGTCACATCCTGCACGAGAGGATTCTGGGAGTTGTAGTTCTCCACACTGGCTCTTTATCACAAACCTATACATTCCAGCAACAGTTCTCCACACTGCTTCGTATCACTAAACAATACCTTCCTGCAACAGTTCTCCACACTGGCTCCGCATCACAAAACAATACCTTCCTTCAACAGTTCTCCAAACTGGCTCCCTGTCACAAAACAATACCTTCTTGCAACAGTTCTCCACACTGGCTCCGCATCACAAAAACAGTTCTCCACACTGGCTCCGCATCACAAAAACAGTTCTCCACACTGGCTCCGCATCACAAAAACAGTTCTCCACACTGGCTCCGCATCACAAAAACAGTTCTCCACACTGGCTCCGCATCACAAAACAATATCTTCCTTCAACAGTTCTCCAAACTGGCTCCCTATCACAAAACAATATCTTCCTTCAACAGTTCTCCAAACTGGCTCCTATCACAAAACAATACCTTCTTGCAACAGTTCTCCACACTGGCTCCGTATCACAAAAACAGTTCTCCACACTGGCTCCGTATCACAAAAACAGTTCTCCACACTGGCTCCGCATCACAAAACAATACCTGCCTGCAACAGTTTTCCACACCAGATCCGCATCACAAAACAAATACCTTGTCTAAACACCCTGTACTCACCATGACATACATTGTGGTCTTCCTTACAAGTCATTACAAGAGAAGCAACAAAGATTCATGAAAAAGAACAACCTCTATGTTAACCCACACTATCATTCCTGCTTGCTAAGCCTTCCCAGAACCCCTCACTGGCTACCACCACCCTGCTGGGCCTCAAAATTAATTACCTAGTTCCATACTACTAATCTCAGCAACTGTTGAAATATGAAAGTTCTCAACCACTACCCTTTCTGTACTGTGAATCTACCAGCTCAAAGCTTTGTCTATGCACTCACTTCCAGCACAGATCCCTCTTTATCTGCAATCAAACACGAAAAGTCAGAGAGGCCGGAGGTCACTCACTAGCTGGTTTATTTTTCCTTCTCATAGACCAGTCAAAACATAGTCTTAAAAGCTAAGTGGCACTGGGCAAAAGACACAGAAATTATCAATTAGATAGCATGAGGAAACAATATTGCAAGCTCACAGTCTCCCATGCAAGAATGGCAGAGCCTTCCCCACACTCAACAAAGATCAGAGGCCAAAAGCCGATACCCAGGTCACCACAAAGAACAACAGAACCTGTCTGGCTCATGGGTCATCCTTGAGACAAGTTCTCCGCATCTTTGTCCAGGAGTTACTCTGTAGACCAGGTTGTCCTTGACCCCAAAGTGATCTGCACCCACTGTACTGAGATTAAAGGTGTCCAATAAAACACCATGAACTCAAAGTCATTGAGATTGAAGGTTTGTCCTGGCACACCTTGAAGTCAGAGAGGTCAGTCTACCTCTGCCCTGAAATTTCACAGGTAAAACTACTTCTTGGTACCAAGTGTTGGGATTAAAGGTGTGTAACATACCACCACACCCAAATACTCTTTCTTTTTTACTACTCAGACTCCTTCCCTGAAAGAATCAGGGTTTGCCTAGCCTGACTGCATAGAAAGGTAGCATTTTAAAACGGTACAGGTTTTTTTCTGCATAAAGAACAAAAAGCTTACACTTGGCTTTTCATCAACACAATTTAAGTGTTTAAGCAGGACCTCTTAAAGAGTTGCAAAGCTTTGCAGCTAACACTAAGTCAGGAAGCTTCTCTTAGATGAGAGCACTTGCTTGCCTCTACCTCCACGAGAAGAGGTAGGGAAGGAGACAGTGCCTCAGGGAGCAAGGTGGTGAAACAAGCTAAGGTGTGGGAGTAACAATAGGACAAAGACCAAAAAAACATGCACAGAACCCATATATATGTAAGTTTTACCCATTTGTATCAGGCAGGCTCAATTTCAAACTATTTTTTTTTGTAAGAGGCTGGCAGGGGCAAAAACAGACCTGGCTTTGAACTACAGTGAGTGACAATTAAGAGTTTATGCCCAACCACATGGCCTAAATCCATTTCAGATCGTGCTCCAAAGTGGCACTTAGTTAAAAAGGTGTAGCAGACATTAAATGACCAGCGTACCGATACAAACAAGTCTGTGCCTCAACCAACCCCAATCATGCAGGATGGACCGCAACATGACTCGAATTACCTGCGTGAGCTCACAACTTCAAATGAAAATACGAAAACAACAACAAAAAAAATAACTACGAATGGGTACCCACAAACCCTATAGCATAGACAAAAAAGGAACTCACCAAGACGTAGCCGCTGTAGCGAACAAAGAAAGACCACGTGTTCCTCTTTTGGAGAATCAATTAAGTATCCTGGGGAAGGGTCCAGGTGGTTGGGATAGATGTGAAGGACTGAGGCCTAGGCTCACAACCTAACACTTTGTGTGACTTAATGTCTCCAAAAGAACTGGTAATTACCTGTACCATTAATTCTATTATCTATCCTACTCTTCTAGATCACAGTTTAGCAGCAGAGTGCTACAAGCCCCACAAAATTAACAACAGAAAAATACTGAACATAAATGTTAAAATGGCAGAACTACTGAAGACCGAGTCTCTACTTTGGCATATTTGGTGATATATCTCCACATGCAACAAAATAAGCACTATTAATTAACACCACCATTTGCGAATCCAAAAGCTATGCTCTCTAAAATTTCAATAACCATAATGTTAGTTTGGTCAACCAGACAAAAAATTTACAGAAAAATAAGGAATTAACAGATGGCATGAATGAAAAGGACTTAACAAACATGTACAGAACATTTCACCTCAGTAACTTCTCTAAAAACTTCTCTAAAAATCACCACGTAAAGCAAACATCGACAGATATGAAAAAATGGATTAACACTATGCATCTTATTGGAGCACCAAGATTTAAAATTACTTAGGGAATGGAAAGAGGCAAGCCTCAAATAAAAATGAATAAAAAAAAATAAAGATAGCTCTCCACAGAATCTTCTAGAACCAACTAAAACACAAGGAATTTTTAACAAGAAATTTTCTGGATACAAAATTGTTGAAGACCCATCTTTTTCCACAGGAACAATGTAATAAAATAATAATAAAACTAACAATATGGATTACAACACTAGAAACAGAGACATAAAGACATAGCTACCAATATGTATTATAATATCGAAAACAGAAATGATAAGACTCTAATCAAAGTCAAACTACAGGAAATCACTGACCATAACTGATCCTTGGCTTATTATTATAGAGAATGGGTTGTATGAGCAGGGTTAAAACAAGCATGACAAGACTTTGATCAAAGACTACCTCAAATGCCCTTCCAGAAATGTCAGTTTGATTTCCCTGAGCCAGTGGACACTTCCACTGGTTCACCACTAGATGGCAACAATCATCCACCTTTTGCCTCAGGCTCCCACATTCGGGCATAGTAAATGACACCTGAAACCTAATCACTCAAAGGTAGAATATTCTTAGGCTTGAATTCTCTACAGTGAGAGGGCCATGAATCCTGTGCTGTTTGATGGCTGACCTCTGAGTGTCCCCCTCACCTTCAAAACTAAGGGCTTGTAAGGAGAAGTAGCTGGACCTTAGGTACTCTTGGGTTGAAACTAACATTTTCTCTTCATTGATATGGGACAGAAGAACAATTCTACTGTCACCTCCAGCACAATGAGGAAAAAGGGACATAAATATTTTGGGGGTCCTCAACTCAGCAAGACCCAAGACTTATGACTTCAAAAAAGAATTACAGAGCTACGTACTAAGAAGCAGCATTGCAGGGTCATTAAAAAATATGACGAGGTAGGACATGGTGATGCAAACCCTAAATCGTAGCACTTGAGAGGCAGAGGTAGGTGAATCCCTGTTGATTCTAAAACAAGCCTGATCTAAAAAATGAGTTACAAGGCAGCCAAAGATGCACAGACGAACTCTGTATTGAGGGAAAAAAAAAACCACACGCACAAAAACTTTAAGAAGAGTATAGATGGAGGTTTCTGTCTCACCCAATTCTGCAGCTGTTCATTCACAAAGCACACAACTCTTATTAAGAATACATTGTTTGGACTATTATCTCAGACATTTCTTTAAAGTTATTTCTTACATATACAGCCCTTTGTATGTGTATGTATGCATGCAGGCATGAAGAAGTCAACAAACCTCATTACAGACATCTGTAAACAAACATGTGGATTTTGGGGAAAGTTAACTCAGTACCTTTGGAAGACCAGACACAGAGAACATTCAAAAAATCATTAGATCTTACTACAAAAGCATGTATGCCACAAAACAGGAAAACGCAAAAGAAATGGACATTTTTTTTAGATAAGTATCAAATGAAATTTCCGCAAATGGTTGTTACTCATTACAGAACTTGGACGTTTACCTTTCCTCAAATTAACCATAGATAATCTTTGCTCATTTATACGAGATACTCGTTTAGATGGAGAACATACAAGTTATACAGCAGTTATTAAAGACATTTTACATAATGGAAATGCACTCTTTTACTAAAACAGATAATGGACATACTCATATATTTCAAAAGAATTTACTAGGTTGTGTGAATAATATATCGTTGCTTATGTTACAGGTATTTACTATAATACAATAGAATAAACTATTATTAAATGTGTGATGATACAGTAAAACAAATAAAAAAAATAAAAAACAAGGAAGAGGCTTTGGATTATGCACAGCTACAGCTGTGCTAGAACTCACTCTATGGACCAAAGTGATCTTGAACTCAGAATTCAAGTTCATCAGCCTCTGCCTCATAATTGAGATTAAAAGAATGTGTCACCACACCTGGCTTCACTCTTTGCTTTTAATTATTAAGAATTGCATTTAGTGCTGGGTGGTGGTGGTGGTGCATGCCTTTAATCACAGAATTTGGGAAGCAGAGGCAGGAAGGCCGCTGAGTTCCAATTTCTGAGTTCGAATCCCAACTAGTATCCAGAGAAAATTCAAGGACACTCAGGGCTTCACAGGGAAGCCATGTGCTGAAAATACAGAAATTTAAAAAGGTAATTGATTTGACTGTGGGACTGTGGATGTGGATGCTGGCACACCAGGCTCCACATGCAGAAGTGAGAGTTGACTGCCTTGTTTCCATCAGAAAACAATACCTTCCTGCAAGAGTTCTCCACACTGGCTCCGTATCACAAAAAAATACCTTCCAGCAACAGTTCCCCACACTTGCTCCCTATCAGAAAACCATACCTTCCTGCAAGAGTTCTCCACACTGGCTCCCGCATCACAAAACAACACCTTCCTACAACAGTTCTTCACACTATCTCCGCATCACAAAACAATACCTTTCTGCAACAGTCCTCCACACTGGCAACGCATCACAAAACATTACCTGATGTTCTAAAAAGCCGGAGAGGTACCGGCAGTGGGGAGGCTGGCAACAAACACTCCGGAGACAAACACGGACCCGTGGCTCCCAGCGCAGGTGCATTTAATAGGAAGAATAAAACAGGGGGAACAGGTGTGCAAGACACAAGGGAAGGAAAAGGGAAGGGGCCAGGCCTCAAGGCCAGTCTTTTAACGGGGGCTGCAGGGGTGTTTGGGAAGGATGACGTCATATCCTGCACGAGAGGATTCTGGGAGTTGTAGTTCTCCACACTGGCTCTTTATCACAAACCTGTACATTCCAGCAACAGTTCTCCACACTGGCTCCATATCACAAAACAATACCTTCCTTCAACAGTTCTCCACACTGGCTCCATATCACAAAACAATACCTTCCTTCAACAGTTCTCCACACTGTCTTCATATCACTAAACAATACCTTCCTGCAACAGTTCTCCACCATGGCTCCGGGCCGCAGGGGTGTTTGGGAAGAATGATGTCACCATCCTGCACGAGAGGATTCTGGGAGTTGTAGTTCTCCACACTGGCTCTTTATCACAAACCTATACATTCCAGCAACAGTTCTCCACACTGGCTCCATATCACAAAACAATACCTTCCTTCAACAGTTCTCCACACTGGCTTCATATCACAAAAACAGTTCTGCACACTGGCTCCGCATCACAAAACAATATCTTCCTTCAACAGTTCTCCAAACTGGCTCCCTATCACAAAACAATATCTTCCTTCAACAGTTCTCCAAACTGGCTCCTATCACAAAACAATATCTTCCTTCAACAGTTCTCCAAACTGGCTCCCTATCACAAAACAATATCTTCCTTCAACAGTTCTCCAAACTGGCTCCTATCACAAAACAATACCTTCTTGCAACAGTTCTCCACACTGGCTCCGTATCACAAAAATAGTTCTCCACACAGCACCACCTCACAAAACAATATCTTTCTGCAAGAGTTCTCTACACTAGCTCCACCTCACAAAACAATATCTTTCTGCAAGAGTTCTCTACACTAGCTCCACCTCACAAAACAATACGTTTCTGAAACAGTTCTCCACACTGTTTCCGAATCACAAAACATACCTTTTCTGCAACAGTTCTCCACACTGGCTCTGAATCACAAAACTATACCTTTCTGCAACAGTTCTCCACACTAGCTCCACATCACAAAACTATACCTTTCTGCAACAGTTCTTCACACTAGCTCCACTTACAAAACAATGCGTTTCTGCAACAGTTCTCCACACTAGCTCCACTTCACAAAACAATACCTTCCTGCTAACAGTTCTCCACACTAGCTCCACTTCACAAAAACAATACCTTCCTGCTAACAGTTCTCCACACTAGTTCCTGAATCACAAAACAATACCTTCCTGCTAACAGTTCTCCACACTAGCTCCACTTCACAAAACAATACGTTTCTGCAACAGTTCTCCAGACTAGCTCCACTTCACAAAACAATACCTTCCTGCTAACAGTTCTCCACACTAGTTCTGAATCACAAAAACAATACCTTCCTGCTAACAGTTCTCCACACTAGCTCCACTTCACAAAACAATACCTTCCTGCTAACAGTTCCTGCAACAGTTCTGACAGTAGCTCCACCCCCTCACAAAACAATACGTTTCTGCAACAGTTCTTCAGACTGGCTCCGAATCACAAAACTATACCTTCCAGTAAGAGTTCTTCACACTGGCTCTGAATCACAAAACTATACCTTTCTGCAACAGTTCTCCACACTGGCTCCACATCACAAAACAATACGTTTCTGCAACAGTTCTCCACATAGCTCCACTTCACAAAACAATACCGTCCTGATAACAGTTCTCCACACTAGCTCCACCTCACAAAACAATACGTTTCTGCAACAGTTCTCCAGACTAGCTCCACTTCACAAAAACAATACCTTCCTGCTAACAGTTCTCCACACCAGTTCTGAATCACAAAACAATACCTTCCTGCTAACAGTTCTCCACACACTAGCTCTGAATCACAAAACAATACCTTCCTGCAACAGTTCTCCACACTAGCTCCACTTCACAAAACAATACCTTCCTGCTCACAGGTCCTGCAACAGTTCTGACAGTAGCTCCACCTCACAAAACAATACGTTTCTGCAACAGTTCTGTTCTTTCTTTCTTTTTTTTTTTATTTATTTATTTATTATGTATACAATATTCTGTCTGTGTGCCTGAAGGCCAGAAGAGGGCACCAGATCTCTTACAGATGGTTGTTGAGCCACCATGTGGTTGTGCTGGGAATTGAACTCAGGACCTTTGGAAGAGCAGGAATGCTCTTAACCACTGAGCCATCTCTCCAGCCCCTCTGCAACAGTTCTTCAGACTGGCTCCGAATCACAAAACTATACCTTCCAGTAAGAGTTCTTCACACTGGCTCTGAATCACAAAACTATACCTTCCTGCAACAGTTCTACACACTAGCTCCACATCAGAAAACAATACGATTCTACAACAGTTCTCCACACTAGCTCCACCTCACAAAACAATACGTTTCTGCAACAGTTCTCCAAACTAGCTTCACCTCACAAACAATACGTTTCTGCAACAGTTCTCCACACTAGCTCCACCTCACAAAACAATACCTTCCTGCTAACAGTTCTCCACACTAGCTCCACCTCACAAAACAATATTCTGCAACAGTTCTCCACACTAGCTCCACATCACAAAACTATACCTTCCAGCAACAGTTCCCCACACTTGCTCCCTATCAGAAAACCATACCTTCCTGCAAGAGTTCTCCACACTGGCTCCGCATCACAAAACTATACCTTTCTGCAACAGTTCTTCACACTGGCTCCAAATCACAAAACTATACCTTTCTGCAACAGTTCTTCACACTAGCTCCACCTCACAAAACAATGCGTTTCTGCAACAGTTCTTCACACTAGCTCCACTTCACAAAACAATACCTTCCTGCTAAAAGTTCTCCACACTAGCTCCACCTCACAAAATACGTTTCTGCAACAGTCCTCCACACTAGCTCCACATCACAAAACTATACCTTTCTGCAACAGTTCTCCACACTGGCTCCACATCACAAAATTATACCTTTCTGCAACAGTTCTCCACA